>CAJPDP010871589.1:0-10637 GCA_905336975.1 Bombina variegata variegata
ATATATATGTATATGCTTATATACATATATATATATATTTATGTGTTATTATGTGTATGTACACATATTAACACATTTATATATATATATATATATATATATATATATATGTATATAATAGGGGGCGGAGCCAGCTAGCAACAAGAGCACATGTGTTTGTACACAGCTCCGCTGTATATAATCATTAATTAATCCTTCCAAAAATTACAAAGCTATAATTTGCTCTAAACTTTAGCCATTGGTTCTTCCTAAGTCTAACGGCTATCCCCATGTCGGATAGAGAAGGTATTATATCGTTCTCCAATATTAATAAGGTGGGAGAGACGACGCATCCAGAGACCATGGCCTCCTGGGCCTTGACTGAGGTGGCATCACGGTTCTCCCGTAACAACTTAACACCTACCACTCCACACTCTACTTAAGAAGACGATACGGCATTCGGTGCACCTATGAATCCTTTCCGATCCTCGGACAGAGCCTTTGATTCCTGACAAAGCAGACAAGAGAAGAGGGGAATCAACTGAGAATTGGGGCGAACTTCACCTCTAATAAACGCCAGAACAGTGAGTACCCCTGAGCCTTGTCCTGACTCACAACACAAACCACAAACTGTCAGAGACTTAATACCCTCACTCAGCAAGACGGATCAGGATTGACACTGGGGGCCTATCATAAGACCGGTAAAAACTCTGCCTTCTAAGAGCAGGGCCGGACGCCATATACTGTTCTAATTGTGTTTGCTCACCACTAAGTACTGCCAACGATCACAGCATTAATAGAACAGAACACCCTTACCTCATCGGGAGTGGGCCTACACCTTAGGTCACGGGTATCTGTGTCCTATTACCCGCAACTGCAGCTTAGTTTTGTAGGCAGAGTGGTGCAGGTCCCCATCCCTCCATCCCTCCAACAGTCGGACAATCCTGCAAGGGGCCTTAATCTACTCACAGAGCATGTCACATCACACTAGCTGGACAAGGAGTGAGGAGTCCGCCGAGCTTAGATCTATCAAGCGGTCTAGCCTGCTCTGGAGGTCATCACCTAGCTTTATGTGGGCCACGGCTAAGGCACTTGCTTCTGTGTGAGTTTTTGCTGACACCCGAGACCGGATAGAAGATACCCTCATTTGAGTAGGAGGTCTGTCGCGGCTGCGGCAGTACCTTGTCAGGTTGGGTGAGTGTCGCCATCTTGCCTGCCACGTGGGAGCCAAATGAACTCCATTAGAACAGAGGAAACTCAGCTTTACTTTTTGTAAACAAACTCACCAGACTCATACACCCACAGAGTCAAAGTGGAACAGGTAATTTAGCTGACCCTTCAAAGGAAGCCCCAGAGAGCCTAGTGTAAGTGGATGAGATCCAACTAGTGTCCCACTACATACCACTGCATCAAGCCTAGCTAAATGGGACTTAGTCACTACCTATCAACATCTGAGGGTTCCTGATCCACAATACCAGAGGGCTTTAAGGCCTTAAAACCCATAGCCATCTAACTTTACCTTAACCTACAAATTCCTGGACTTTATTCACATTTTGGGACCACTCCAATAGACCTGTAATACAAAAAAAATTCTCTTGCTAAGTGATTTTTTACAACATTGTTATACCTATAGTCTGAGTAATTTGTATTTGCTTGCTCCCTCTCCTTCCCCTTTCCCGCTCAGCTTGTCTGAGTGGGTCACCTCCACATTCCTTTTTCCCCCTCTCTGAGGACGTATCCAACTTTCCCTGAGGAAAGGGAGCAGACTTGTAAAAAGTTTGACCAGAGCTGCTTCCCCACCCCCTACTTTCCCATTCAGTCTGTCTGGGTGGGTCACTTCCACATCCCCTTTCCCCCCTCTTAGAGGTGAGGGAGCTGCTCTGGAGGTAGAACTATATTTGGCGTTACAATCATTTATGTTTTGTACTTACGCTACTGCTAGTACTAAGTCCTAAGTGTTAAATACCATAGGGTCAGGTGTTTATCGTGCAAATTAAGCTTACTTCATGACTAGACGCTTGCATTTCTGGCATGACTGCTCATTAAAGCTAAATTGTTATTTTTTTACTGGCCTCTACTAGCTAACCACCTCAGAGTCTGAACAGTGGGGGTTGCGGCTCTCTACCCTTAATATTCATTTGGACAGACTCCCTTAGGAAATCTTTTCTATCTGGGTACTAATACAGTAGCATATCCTGTTCCCTAAAAATAAATTACACGGGTTTACAATTACTAATATACAACTTTAGACTCCCCCCCCCCAATATGGTAATGAATTAGTCCTGCCAGGAAGACTATAGTCAGCCCCGCTCCTTTTTTAGCCTAGGAGATATATCCTAGCATTAATTCATTAGACAGTCAGGGTCCCCCAGTGTTATCTTACCTCTGTGAATCTATACAATCTCTTTGTTTCATATCAAGTTTGGCTGTATACCCTTCCATTATGCCGCACACCTCAAGGAGGCACCCTAAAACTTACTCAACTGTTAACAAGACTGTTTTTGATCACTTTTCACAACGTTCAAAGGATCAGCCAGACACTGCTAGTAGGGAACTGAGTGATCAGGAGTCCCTAGATGAAGGTTCTCAGTCGAGTATGCAATCACCTTCTCACTTGCAGCACTACATAACTGAATCCACCTTAAAACATGTTAGCTGCACAAACGAAATCTATCACTGCTGAGATTCAATTGAGTTCCGCAGAATAAAGAAAATATATTGTGGAGATAAGAGAAAGGGTAGATACCCTAGAAAGGCGTCATGACGATCTTACTATCGATCACTTCAACCTCCTCTCGTATACCGAGAGCTTGGCAGAACAAATCACCCATTAAGAATTAAATCTGGCAGATGTTGAAGATAGAGCCAGGAGAAATAATGTCAGATTCAGAGGCATTCCTGAGAGTGTCACGGCTTCAGATTTACAAGAATACCTTATCTCTTTTTTTACAGCATTGCTGGGTCCTTTGGAGGGCACTTTACACACCATGGAGCAAGCTCATAGAGCTTTAAGACCAAGGACACTGTCATTTGACAGACCAAGAGATGTCGTGGTATGCTTCCACAATCTCACCTTTAAGGATCGGTTGATGCAGGCAGCTTTTAAAAAACCTGCCCTTCCAGAAAACTTCAAATATCTTCAGCTCCTACCAGATTTGTCCTCACATACCTTGCAGCAACAAAGAGTCTACATGCCCATCACCACTTCCCTTAGAAGGGCCAATATCAAGTATAGGTGGGGATACCCCACAAAACTAATAATAACGATGGACAATCAAACTTATGTGGTGACCTCACTTAATCAAGGCAATGCCCTGTTAGCAAACTGGGGACTGCAAAATGATCCAACACCTACATCTGTCACTCCTCATCCTAAATTGAGGGCCTCAGCGCCCGAATGGACAGGGAGAGAACAAAGAATTAAATGCCAGAAACCTGGCCAGTCTCAGGACCCTCTGCGGCCTCAAGCTTTGCCTACTTGAGATTATGACATACCCGTGAAATGGGATCATTCCTCTAACTTGAGTTAATATCTGTAAATATGGAGTTATTCTTGTTTGGTTATCTAGAGTTTAGATAGAATTGGTAAGATTGTACTTATTTGTTTGCACTTGAGCGGGCCTGACTATGTCAGTCTCACATTTTTCTTGCACTAGCTCCCCCCAAGCACAGAGCCCACAGTTGGGTTAAACATTGGTGGACTATTTCCACCGACAATTTCCACTCCCTAAACACCCCTTCCAACCCCACCCAATCTCATCCCCCCATTGTACATCTTTTGCAATATGACTTCCCTTAAATTTGTTATGCATAATATTAGAGGCCTGAACTCTACAGGAAAAATAAGCCTTCTCATAAGATCCCTTAAATCTCATAGAGCGGATTTAGCTTTCCTCCAGGAAACGTGTTTCTTGCTGGATGTCCCAGACAAACCCTTATCTAAGGACTATCCAGTCATAGAATTGGCCCGATTCTCCAAAAAAAGCAAGAGGAGCAGCCATTTTGATTCACAGGCGGCTAGCCTATGAACCGATACATATATTTAAAGACCCACAAGATAGATACGTCATATTAATATGTAACTTAGACCACATCACCTATACATTAGTGTCCATTTACCTTCCTAATGTTCATCAACCCAAATACCTGAAGAAAATCTTACACAAGGTTGATCAGGTTAAACAAGGTAGGGTTATCCTAGCAGGGGATTTCAGAATGGTTTGGGATCAAGTAAGATAGGAAATCCAACCCCACTAGCAAGAGCCCAACAACCCCTGACTTACTTAGTTTAAAGTTTAGGACCCTAACGACGAAATACGGTTATTACGACATATGGAGATCCTATCATTCACTCAAAAAGGACTACACCCATTTCTCACACCCTCATGGGACATACTCCGTGATAGATTATTTATTTGGCCATTCTGACACCCTAGACCTAGTACAAGCAACAGGCATATCCATAAGCCCTTGGTCAGATCATGACCAAGTAACGATGAGTCTCCATTCGGTAAACAGTGATAGATCCAAATCCACCTGGAGATTACTCCACCATATACTTTCAGACATACCGTTTAGGAAAGATTTAAGAAAAGAATAGAAATTTCTCATACAGGCAAACGATAACCCTACACTTTGTGAGGATACCATATGGGGGGCAATAAAGGCCACTATAAGAGGCTACATTATTAGGAAACAAGCCCACCTAAGAAAGCAAGCGGGCCTTTCACTCTCTCAAGCTCATTGTAAGCTGAGAGACCTTGAATTATCGCAACGCACCTCCAACTCCCTAGACCTTAGAGAGCAAATTTCAAATCTCAGACGTCACATATGATAGTTAGAGCTTAAGAGAACACAATATCACCTCACCAAATTAAAACAACTGTTCTATTTTAAGAGCAACAAGGCTGACACCCTACTAGTGAACAGACTAAGGCAATGCACAGGAGCCAGACGTATACACTCTTTAAAACAAGAAACCAAACCCTCACTCAGACTTCTTTCCCAGATTGGTCAAAAATTTGGTGAATTCTATTCTGCTCTATATAACATACAGAAACATGAATCAATAAACCCAGCCTCCCCATAGGTTATAAGGTCCTCTCTACATTCCTTGAAACTACCGACTCTAACCACAGATCAGAAGGAAACCCTAGCTAACCCCTTTACTATTCAAGAGATCAAGCAAGTAATTAAAAAATTGAAATTCCTCAAAGCCCGGGCCCAGATGGCTACTCGGCTATCTTCTATAAGACATATATACACAAAATATCGCCCCAGCTACTTAGATTTTTAAGTTTTGCTAGCGAGGAAGGCACATTTCGAGGGAGTTTCTTGAAGCCTCTATTGTAACTATACCCAAACCAGGTATAGACCCTTCCCTATGTACTAATAATAGACCCATTTCGCTGATAAATGTTGATATCAATATTTATTCTAAAATACTAGCCAATCGCATATCCAAACTACTCCCTAATATTATAAATGCATATCAAGTGGGCTTTGTTCCAGGTAGAGAGGGCCCTGATAACACTAGACTGTTACTTAATATCTTATTTGAATCTAAAAGGCTAAATAAGCCCTACTCAATCATTTCTCTTGATGCCGAAAAGGCGTTTGACCGAGTCAGGTGGGAATACCTGTGGGAGGTATTGGAAACTTTCAAGTTTCCAGATCAACTTATCCTAGCAATAAAGACCTTGTACTCCATGCCCACAGCCTCGGTTAGTGGTCTTGGATTTAACTCACCCCTATTCTCTATTTCCAATGGCAGTCCCCTATCTCCCTTACTATTTGCCTTGGCGATAGAACCCCTAGCGGAACAATTTAGAAAGGACAGAAAATTAGAGGGAATTGCACTCCGTGGTACTACATACAAAATTGCGCTAATTGCAGATGATGTGACAATTTTCTCCACCACACAGACCAAGACATTACCCAGACTAATAGAAATTCTAGAGACCTTTGGTAACCTCTCCGTCTATAAATTAAATTACATCAAAACAGAAATACTTGCCTGTGGCTATCCATGTGCATAGTCCCAACAATTACGCTCCAAGTACCGCTTTTAATGGCCGGATAATAACATAACTTATCTAGGTCTTAAATTGTCAGTTAATATCTCTCAAATCATAAACGAAAACTATCGCCCTTTACTGACTGAATTAAGGTCCCTGAAGCAGAAATGGAGCTTTGACTCAATATCTTGGTTGGGACGAATTACAGCTCTTAAAATGAGCTTCCTGCCCAAATTGACATACTTTTTCCGATGTCTTCCAATCAGGGTGCCCATACAATTATTGCTGCAATTTCAAAGTGAATACCTCCCCCCTCCCCATCTGTACTAAGATATTACGAGGCAGCAATGCTTACCCACATTTCCGAATGGGGATTAAGAAATCCCCAAGCAAATGGAGGGAAATCGAACAGGCCTCACTACATTTTCACATTCATCTTTGCGACCTTATTTTGGACTCTGCTCCACTTCCGTAGACAGCTTTTTAAAAATAACCCTATAATTTTGGAATGCCTTGCTACCTGGGATAGACCTGAGATAGAATCAGAAATTATACGATGATAGCCCCCCATCCCTCCCCCATTACTTCCATCCCAGGCCTTCTCACTGGCCTCCCCGACTCTCACCCCAATACATGGGTATGATTAGGGATCGAGAGGGTTTCTGATATTTGGTCTAGTACCTCACAAGGTCGCTTTGTCACTCTAGACCAAATCAGAAAATCTCAGCATACACCGCCATTCTTGCCATTTGAATATTCACGAGTCATTAGTATACTAAATAGCTGAGGATTTAAACCAATTTCCTCATGCAAGCTGACCATTTGGGAATCCAGATGGCAACATGGCTAAAAATTATGCAAGCCTATGTCTAGTCACTATAACTTAATAGTAGGGGCCATGCCATCAGATAAGGCCTCACACATAATGAAGTGGGAGGAAAGACTAAACATCCCTATTCCTTTCCTAGTTTGGCAACGCACCCTCCTGTTCACCAAAAAAGCCATCCACTGCATCACTCTATACGAGAACTGCTTTATTTATTTATTTTAATTTAAGGTATACAGAAAAATAGACATAAACACAGTTGCCATTCATTTTTTACAAATCATGTATGAACAAAGTCAGTGAGAAGAATTTAGCAGTCTTAGCCTATCATTCATATGGCTAAACATAAACAAAGATCTACGGAATACTAGACATGTAACAGACAATTAGGTAACTGTAAAAAGTGACACCACCTCATATTTTCTTCATAGCGATATTCTATGCAATAACAGATTCCCTTAAATATTTTCCTCTCTTTTTCTACACAAATAAAAATAAAAATGGCCATATATCCACAATTTCATAACTAGTAGTACAGAGTTAACATATAATCATACGGAACCTCCACAAACCTCGTAGATAAATAAGTAATTACGTAGCTCATTGGTCATTCCGGGGGTGCAGCCATTCGCCGCGTAAATTAGCTTCTAACATAAAAATTGAATTTTCGAACGGCTTAAAAATTGCTTTTTGTGTAGTAACATCTAATGACTTAATATAAACCTGCCATTTTTCAAATTTTTTTTTAATGTTTGCTTCACTTTCCATCAGTACATTAACTTGTTCTAAATTAAATTGATACGAGATGCTATTCTTGAATTATGAAAATCTAGGTTCTTTGTTTGATTTCCAATACTTCAAAATAAGTTTTCTCGTTAACAAAACAGCTGTATTTAGAGGGTCGGAAGCTCCCGGAAGAGTAATAACTATATCCTGCCGCGGTGTTGTTTTATTTATTATAATTATTATTGTTTCCCTTATTGCTTTCGGGTGATACAATATTTTATTGTTGGGGAATTCTTTTCTTTTGTTATTTTTCTTTTTTTATTTTCTTTACATCGAAGGTTTACGCTTTGTGAGAATCCCATCCCTTATTTCTTCTACCATATTTATTATTGTTTCTCTCCTCCGGTTAAAGTAACACATGTCAACACCAGCCAGAAGGCGTCTTATGAGAGACTTTAAAAGGCTCCAGGAGGATCCCCCTGCTGGTGTGAGTGGTGCCCCCTCTGAGAATAACATCATGGTGTGGAATGCGGTTATATTTGGGCCTAAAGGAACACCATTTGAAGATGGAACATTTAAACTTACAATAGAATTTACAGAAGAGTATCCAAATAAACCGCCAACTGTAAGATTTGTCTCTAAAATGTTTCATCCAAATGTGTATGCTGATGGCAGTATATGTCTGGACATTCTTCAAAATCGTTGGAGTCCTACTTATGATGTATCTTCTATTTTAACCTCTATACAGTCGCTGCTGGATGAACCAAATCCCAACAGTCCTGCAAATAGTCAGGCAGCACAGCTGTACCAGGAAAATAAACGTGAATATGAAAAGAGGGTTTCTGCAATAGTAGAACAGAGCTGGCGTGATTGTTGACCCTGGCACTTGTTTATGAACACTCTGACTAGGAATATATATACTGTATATATATATATATGAAGTGTTTGAGTGATCTTTCTCTTACTAGAATCTTTACATTTATATTGTTGACTGCAAAATGGCTGTTGTGCTGTCACTTTAGTCCCCTGCTGATGCTTCATTCCCCTCGGACACCAGAGAGCATTCTTGTTGAAATCCAAATGTACTGTTTGTGGGTCACTTGCATTTTTTTTTTTTTAATTTCCAGTAGACTTCACTTAAATCTCTGGTTGATCAAAGTCCACTGTTGTAGTTTACATATAAACCTCCCCCAAAAGATGTCTTTAATAAAAAGGGATATATGTACTGTAGTTATATGCATACCAAACTAAATCTGAAATCTCAGTGGTGCTGATCTATCCAAGGTTCTACTGCATTTGGTTTTAGTCTGAAGGATGAAGTTACAGAGGTGTGATCGTTTTTGTTTTCGGTTTTAAAAGAAACTATGCCCCATATGATTTTGCAGTGCAGGAATAAATAAATCTCTTCTAAGTTTACTTGATATTTAGTGGGTGCTGTGTACAAATGGATTAGGAGACAAAGTAACTATTACCTACAATCACTTATCTGTGACAACTTGGGCGTACATTGCTGTGCAATGTATAGTAGGCATGTCCTGTAGCTATGAGGTTGAACTACAATTCTAAAGCTTTTTTTTTAAGTTAAGGTTGTGTTTTTGTTTTTTTCCCCCCTCCAAGAGATGCAGGTTTGGTAGAAATGGATATACAGTTTTGCTAATTTCTTTTTAACGACAAATCTCTTATTCATTTTTGTGTTTAACTTAAATAAAAAGTCATGCAGTGTGTTTTTTTCCCCTCTGCAAAATTGGTAAAACAAATTATTATTTTTTTTTGTTTGTTTTTAAACAAAAGTTTTTTGTTAATATTTCATCTAACAGCAAATATGGATTTTTCTTTGTAATAATTTTTGCACAAACTTCTATATTTACTTTTTTGCAAAAGTAACCCATGTAAAACTGTACATTTTCTTCAATCTTGTAAATAAAAGTATAACCTACAAAAAAACAAACAAACAAAAAAACAGCTGTATTTACTAGAAGAACATTATTAGCATTTTCATCAGAAGTAGTTAGAAAAAGAACATTATTCTTAGATAAATGTATATGAGAATTCCGTATTTTGGAGACCCAGAATGATATCTTAGCCCAAAACCGCTGAATTATTGGGCAGTACCAAAAATAATGGAGCATATCTGCTCCTCTGAGTCTACATTTAACACATACTAATTTATCCTCCTCTTTTATCCAAGGTGAAAAGACTGATGTATTAGTTTAAAATGCTGTTCTATATAATATTGTCCTTTCTTTGCTTTGTTTACTCTTTTGCCTGATGATGCCAGTAGATCAAATTCATCTTGGTTTAAAGTTTCATTGCCCCATTTAAGCTTAATATATCTAAGATTCTTATCATCTTGGGATTTAATTAAGAGGGAGTATGTGGGTGTAATAGAAAAGTTTATTTGGCGAAATAAAAGCGTCAATTGTTTTACAATCAAATTATCCCAGTCTGGTTTCGGATCCCTTAATAATAAGTTAGCATAGTGGCCAAGTTGGAGATATGCAAAAAAATTGACCATTAGAATCCCCCACTCAACTTTACATTCATCAAATGTTTTTACTCTATTTTCATCAATAAGTAACTGATGGCTAGATTACGAGTTTTGCGTTATAAGTGAAAAAGCAGCGTTATGGCTCTTTTTCACTACCGCTGCCATTACGAGTCTTGTAGGTATAGCTGTACTGCACACTTCTTTGGCCGTCACGCAACGTAACTACCACACTTTTTAAAAAGTCCTTTTTCAATGGGACTTCCACAGCGCCGGTATTAACGAGTTTGCCTGTCCGGCCAAAAAGTGAGCGGTACAGCCCATAACTACAAGATCTGTACCATAAACTGAGAGCCAGTAGTTATGTGTTTTTACGCTACAAAGCTGTACCATAAAACTCATAACTAAAGTGTTACAAAGTACACTAACACCCATAAACTACCTATTAACCCCTAAACCGAGGCCCTCCCACATCGCAAACACTAAAATAAGTTTATTAACCCCTAATCTGCCGCTCCGGACATCGCCGCCACTTAAAAAAAATATTAACCCCTATTCCGCTGCTCCTCAACTTCGTCGCCACTATAATAAAATGATTAACCCC
>CAJPDP010871666.1:0-12233 GCA_905336975.1 Bombina variegata variegata
ACCTGAGTGTCCCTTTAAGTGACAGCGTAGAAAGCAAAAATTTAAAAGGAACATAAAAATTGCCTGCAGTTCTTACTAATTTTTATGTGCCTTTTTAAAAAAAAAAAAAGACAGAATTTCTCAGGCTTATTGCAGTGTTTAAAGTTTTTGAAATGGATCTACAATTTATTTAACAATTTGACCATAGCTTTTTCAGTTGGACAGGGATGGCCTCATTTTTGAAGACCTGTAAGAAGCATTTAAAATAATTCTGCTTGATTTGAAATTAATTTTTATAAAAGCATACATGAAACACTAAAAACTATTGTCCTAATCCTATCTGAAAATATAACTATTTTTAAAAAATCACTCAAAAATGTAAATGTTTATTGTACTCCAAAATGGTCTCTTGTTCAAAGAGAAGCATTTAAACATTAACATTGTTTAACTGAAAAAAAGTGGTAAAACTGTTTACATTTTAGCAACATACCAGTATCAGTTATCTCCACCTTGCTGTCCTTTGTCTTTTATGAACTAGTTTGTAACTAGCGGTCAGTTTGTTCTGGACAGGAAGTACTCATCAGCCAATGAGCATTAGTAGGTATTAGCTCCAATTCCAACTCAAATGCTTTACTTCACAATTTATTTAAACAAAATAATATAAAAAAAAACATGTTTGCTTGCAATTTTTTCATGTGGATGAGAGAGCCTTTTTTAGTACTGTCCTTTTAAGATGGAGAGAGAGATGATAATAAAACATACTTTTCTTGTATACTATAATGATTATTGCAGAATACAATAAAAATACTCCATGTGGACAGGAATTCATGCACAATTACTGTATAAACGGCACATGAAAGCTTTTTTATGCAAGAGTTGCAGAAAATATTACTTGAATATTCAGAACTACTTTAGGTAAAGTGTAACAAATGTTGGTCAGTAATGGAAACTGACAACAAGTATAGTACAAAAATGCATAACTAGTAAGGCTTTTGGAATCTGCAGTTAAATACTTTAATCAGCTCCATGTGATACATTTTTAAATGTGATGTTACAAGTGTTGTACTATGAATAATTTAATATTAGCTGAAAGAAGTTTGGAGCAGTTTCAGAAACAATATTTAAGGATTTTCATGCATCTCAGATATTCACTATTAAAGGCAACAACAGGGTATCAAAATATTTTGACAACGTGAAAAAAATGTATCCAAAACAACTGTGCTGTTTTGCAAGAAAAATACAAAATATAAAATATTTTATCAGTAAGTATGACAGGTGTAGAAGGAGGTAAGGGAGTTGAGATAGCTAGATAGATATATTCTTTTGTCAGGGAACCAGAAATCAGCAGAAATGTGAAATGCTAAATTAGTCACACCTTTATTAAAAAAATAAAAAATAAAAAAATAGAGTACAAAAGTCAAATGACAAGCCAGGAATCAAAGCCACTGTGGGAAGTCCGACGACGTGCCAGGGGTTAGGAACCAAAGCGAATAGTCAGACAAGCTGGGGTCAGGAACATGAAGAACAGTGTAGTCAGGAACAAGCAAGGGATCAGGAACCAGAAGGGATGTCAAACAAGCCAGGTTATACAAAGAGTCAGGAACACAGGAACTCACAGAGAAGTCAGAGACAACACAATGGCAAAGGCAAACAGGACTGAGGTAGTTAAATATGGAATTATGCCATTATCATTCTTGGACTGCAACCTTTCTCTCTTTGATGATGTTCTCCAGTTTGGTCATAAGCTTTTCAGACTCTGCTGCAAGTAACTGGATAAGACAGGTGAGTCTAACATGGCAGCAAAAATAAAAAGCAGCAAATAACTTATTAAAGTCAGAGAGAAACCCTGAAAACTTTGTAGCACACAGTGGTCCATTCTATTTTAAAGAATAAATGAGACATTGCAATGGCAATATCATTCACTTATTATTTTTTTTTCTTATAGTGCAGTTTCATCCTTTGACTCCATTTTGTATATGTTCAAAGCATCTTTTTTCCAATATCACCTTTTTTAAAACTCTTATATTGAGGCCATTATTGCCCATTTGTTGGACTGGGGTTCTAGGTGTGATTTTTCCATTGTTCTTCTCATTCTTGTTACTGTATGTAGCTTGCTCTAATCAACTTTTTTATCTTCTGATTCAGACTGATAACACTCAATTTTCTTCTGGATTCTTCTTGGATTCATTGCAGGCTAATTGTTGCTGACCTTGCCTTTGTGACTTTACTTCTTCATGAGCACCCTCAATACCATCTCAATACCATCTAGTGGGCCATGTTTTTTGTCTAATGAAGAGGAAAGAGTTAACTCTATCACTTCTCAGTCTCTTGGTCTGTACGTGGACTAACATTTACTGCTAACCTGATATAGTGCAGCAGAGTATGTTTCCTCTTTAAACAAATACATAAATAAATAATGATAATGTAGATGCATTCAGTCAGTCAGTCAATCTACCAAAAGAGTTTGAGTCTCAGTCCTATTTTTTTAGGGTGTGTCTAGGTAAGTAGATTGTGCATGCAGAATATTTCAGGTTTGAGGCTTCTCTTAGTGTTTTTTTATGAGGGTGAGAGAGCGCATTTTTTGGGGGGAACCAGATCCGAACCTGACATTTTTACAAATACAATTCCTCTATGGTAGCATTCTGCTGTAAAAAAATTCATGCCTGAAAATCATAGCTTTTTGCAAGCCGTATGTCTTATAAGAAGATTGGTGGAGCAGTGAAAACATCACCACAAGAAGAAAAAAGAGAATAAATCGAAGTGGGCCTGCAGGGTTTTCCAATAAACTTTGAAACAATTTTAACTATTTCAGGCTAAATTATAGATTATGTTAAATATATATAATGGCACAGATTGGAAATCTGTTCTTGTGAAACTCTGTTTACCATCACTTTAACAAATTATTATTTTTGTTTCATTAAAACAAATGATTATATTAGCAGTGAAAAAAAATTGGAATTCTAAGTTCAATACAATTTTTGGATAATGAATTGTTGATGTTCTTCATCATCTTGAATTGTTTCTTAGATCTAAATTGTACAGCAATTAAGGTGAATGAAGAATATTGTCTTAAATTCAGCTCTTATAAACCAAGCTCAATCTTAGACCTTTGCATGATAACGTATGGAAATTTGAAATATACCTAATAGTGTTTCACGCATTTATGACGTTTTCAACTTTTACAAAACGATAAAGCAATAAAAAGATAACTAAAGATAACTAAATCCTTTCATCTTGAAACAAAGCTTTTGAGTTACTGCTTTCAATAATGTCTTATTAAAATATAATTTATCATTAAAAAAAATTCAAATGATGTTCCCATGAAAAAAAAACAACAATTAAAATTTGGTTGTGTCAACTGAGCTGCTGAATAGTTTTTGGTGTTTTTGCAGAGTTGAGGTTTGTAACTAATGTAATATCTTTGTGTATGAACTTTTTAACACTAGTTGCTATTATGCTGTCTTCAAGGTTTTGATGTATGGAAGGATAGGCTAATATTAATAAAATGACATTCAACTAGTCAAACATATGGTTTTGTAAACATTCTTTCATTTAAGATGAAAACATTTGAAATAGATAGATGCTTTGAGTTTCAATTTCAAGTATCACAGAAACATTAAATCAGTGCTACAAGTCTGTGTGATTTTCAACATTTGCATGGTTTTTCTTATTAAAATGTAAATGTTAGCCTTCTTATTACTTACATTGAATAAGTGTTTTAACTACAGATTGTAGAATAATTATTTGGATAAACAAAATATAATATTCAAATGTTGGTTCTCAATCAGAATCATATAGATGAATTTTAGAATGCTAGCTATACTTGTGGATTTGCATCACAATAAATAAACATGGTTCACATTCAATGAGTTAGGTTCATGGAGGCTTGTTACACTACCCAGGGGCGTCTTTATGAAGGTAAGATCATGTTTGAAATTTGAGGCTCATTTCACCTCTTTTCTAATCAATCAGCATTGTGTTACATGGCATGGTACATTATATCTCACTCATCAAACCTGAACAGCTGGTAAAATAATAATTACATTCTCATCTCTTTGCAAAACATGTTCTGTAACAGTAATTGTTAATTATTTGGAAGTTAGTTTTTTATTTTAGAATAATGTCAAAATCAGAGTAGAATTTTCCTCAGCAATCTCACAGATGTAAGTGGCTAACCGTGGGCGTTCCAGGGAGTTCTTGAGCCATGGTTGAGCTTTTTCACTATGGCTCAGTATACAGGATTTAGATCGACGTGATGGCTCTGTAAAGTATCTGGTCTTGCTGTTGTGCCTGACTCTCATTACGTCAAAGCTGATGATGTCTCACTTTTATATGTATTTTATTGACCTTTTTTTTTTCTTTTGTACATATTTTAAAGTGTACAGATTTATAGATTTTTTTTATTATTAGTTCATTTTGTAACATTTTAAAAATGTTGTGATGCTGGTATCCTTGAGAGTGGAAGTCATTCAATGATGCAGGATGTTAAATGGATATAAAACCCATTTTTTTTCCTTCAGGATTCAGATAGATCAGGATTCAGATTAAACAACTTTCCAATTTACTTATCTAATTTGCTTAGCTCTGTTGCTTAAATCTCTTGCTGGGAACTAACTGCTGATTGGTGGCTCCACATATATCCCTCTTATCATTGGATTACTGATGTGTTCTGCTAGCTCCCAGTAGTGGATTGCTGCTCCTTCAACAAAGGATACAAAACAAATAAAGCAAAATTGATAATAGAGGTAAATTGGAAAGATTGAACAATAAGTCTCATGTGAGGAGCTTGGTTCAGATATAAGCAAGTCTGTGTGCTAATTACAATAGAATTTCTATATTTAACAGTGCTGCAGTACGTAATATTTTCTCCTCTTAGAATATTCTTTTGATTTTGTAAATGTTATTCAACAGGTCAGTTTTTATGTATGTATTGAATTACATTTATTATTTTTGGTTATATCCTTTGATTTTTTTGTTTTTATTATCCTTTTTTTTGCATTGATTTAAAGCAGACATTTTTATTGTCCTGCAGATTAGAAATGCATAGAGGAAGTATGTTTATTACAGATTTGACAGTCTTAATAAATGCATGTGAGCGAGCAATGAAAAACTTAATTGAATATGTTTTACAGCTTTCTGATATATAAAAACTAAGTACACAAAAGTCATAGCTGTTGAGTTTATTTAATTTCTTTCTGATTTATAAGAGATTTATTTTGCTAAACATGGACAAAAATAACATCTGAGTCATTATGTATTATTTATGTTATTTCACTTACTCTTCTGTTTTTACATCAACATTCAGCCATTGTTGAATATAATACATATTTTTTTTTTTTTTTTTTTTATTGAGGTTGTGCGAAAGAGATACAACTTATATGAAACAACATATCATGAAAACAAACATAAATAGTACATTTCAGATTAACGACTTCCTTATATATAGAAGAATAAAATCCTCAGCATGAATGAATCTTATAGAAAAAACTGGAACCTCCTCTTTTTCTCTATTTTACATAAACTAGGATTAGCAGTTTGAATGGTCACTTTTGGGTTCGTAAGCTTAGAGTAGTTTAGCAGTTGGTATTTGAAATGACAGCTAAAATAAAAATATCTTTCTGCTATATAAATAATACGGTAAAGTATATAGGTAGATTGTACTGGAAACCCGAGCAATTCTGCTATACTAGGTATGATAAACAAGGTCAAGATCATACAGCACCGCAAGGGTTATTAATAAAAAAAACAATAGTTAGGTTGCGGCATAAGCAAGATGAGCCGCGTAGTTAGCCCTCCTAAATTAGGAGGTATATTATAGGGGGGGTGGGGGAGGTGGTAAGTTGAATTTTTAAATGTAGGGTATCAATTATAGGGAAACAAGGCAAGCCTCAAGAGTATAAGTATAGTATATTAGTTAAAAAACTATTTGTGTAGAGCTAATATATGCAAAGTAAGAGATATCAGGAATATACTATGTGTTTGCAGCTACAAGTTTAATGATTACTATGTGAACATCAATTAACTGCTAGGATGATACATGCATAGTAAACCCTCTCAAAACTCTTAATAAGATAAATAGTGTAGAGGATTATTACCTATAGCAACTGACCCAATGGAGCTGTATAAGGTGACAAGAGATGATATTAACAACATATTTTAAACCTATCAAGGTTTACATAAATACAAAGGCTCATTAAACACTTAAGATATATATCAAGGCTGACAAAAATTGGTCTGGCAAAGAGGTTCCCACAATACAGTTGGTATATTATGTATGTCATATCAACTATTCCCTAAGTGAATATTTAATACCTTTTGGGTTTAGCTATTTGTTTAAGAGTTGCTTAGGGAAACATACTAACAAAATAAACAGCAAATGGAAAAGGTAGGGAAACCAAAAATGAGAATAACAGTGTGGGTCCAGCCCACCGTAATAACATAGCAAATATTATGCTGCAATACTACACGCCACCTTATATCAGTAGTAACCACAACATCATGTTAATAGGATTGCACACCATATCTTGTAGTGAAAACAAAGATTTTACCATACATATTGGCTTCAAGAACAAATAGAAAACGCAGTCAGGATGATTATAAATGAACTGAAACTCAGCTTCAACTGTAGCTGCAAGTAACCCAATATCCTAACATTTCCACCTTGGTCTGCGTCTACAATATCTAGGCTCACATTTAAGAACTCCCTGTCATATGGTGATAGGGGGGTTAATCTGGATGGATCTCACTATCGTAATAATTACTGCCACCCAGGGGCTCCCCAGTAGAAACCATACTGCACCATCTCGGCCGCTGATGGCACAGCAAGAGTAGTAAAATAGGAAACTGTGGCAGGAACCCCTATTCAGCAGAACCACAAGGCAGATCCAGACTTCAAATTGAATGGCTTAAATTAATGGCCTGAGGATTATTGACTGTTCAATTGTATAAAGAGTATGGTCGCAAACAAGATCCCTATTAGTTTTATTTTAGGCTATAAATAGGACCTCAATGCAGTCGTTTCCAAGGGATTATGACTCATATAGTAACCTTAAAAGTGAAAATCACTTCAGCATGTACACATTTTCATATATACAAATGAAAAATAGTAAAAATAGGATAAGAACCATCAACATTCTAACGAAAAAGCTTCCTAACAGCCATACAAAATTTTTAATGGAGGGGAGTTCTGACGCAGTTACTCAGACATGTGTAGTTCTAGCCTGCTTCATGGGGGAATAAGAGTAATCAGCAGCATGTGGTACATAAAGTGTAGGGGGTACGTTGAAGGCATAAAAAAGGATATGTATGCAGGTGAATAAATCACGAGTTAATCTGACAGCCCTGTCGAAGAAGTATAAACCATTAAATAACTGTGCATAAGGAAAAATTGATAAACCATGTTATTATGCTAGGTATAACCATTTAACTATAACAAGATTAGTGTGTCCATGTCCAAATATTGCAAAACATCCCTAGAGTCTGTGTCCTCAAGTCTCAAGATCAAACACGTTCATAACAAGACACAGAAAGGAAAGGTTTAATATACAATATAATATGGACACAATACTTAAGATAACAAATGCAAAACATTCTAAATCCCATGTGTGAGGCAGTTCATAAACGTGTAAGAAAAGTTTATTATCCAATACCCCGTTAATGCGATGCTCGATCCTAACCTACGCCAGCTTTAGGTGACTGAAAACTGCAAATACCACAATGCAGATCTCCTTCAATAGCGGAATCCATGGCAGCAAAAAGGGATGAGGTAAGAACTGTGTCAAAAGCTCCACACCGATTTTCATTGTAGACCAGCAGTTCTCAGATACATATAGGTCATGGGCGCTATCAGATCCATAATTAAGGTCCGATTGTTCTGTACAAGATAAGAGGGCTGCAGACCACATAGGCGACTGCAGTTTCAACCATGCTTCTCTCGTGTCTCGGGGACAAACCGCCACCAAAGTCCTTCTGAGCCTCCAAGTCTCACTTGCTGTGACCATCTGAGCTGCGGCAAAGCCGCTTTCACTGGACCACAGTGGATCCACGTTATATAGCGACATGCTTGCAGTTGTTGATTCCGGACCCGCCATTTCAGGTTGTAGGCTAACAGGTTTCTGATCTTTTACATAATCCATTAGGGTAGCGGCTGGGCACCGAGGCCCCAGAGTGAGGTCACAAACAACCTCCTTAATAACAGGCATAGGCTGTGAATTTAGTTGATTCACGGATGTGTCCCCATGACAAGACGTCTTGATGAGCAGATCTTCAAAAGC
This sequence comes from Bombina variegata variegata, assembly GCA_905336975.1. NCBI lineage: Eukaryota > Metazoa > Chordata > Amphibia > Anura > Bombinatoridae > Bombina > Bombina variegata. The sequence continues at coordinate 8,253 of CAJPDP010871666.1, forward strand.
GGTGTGATGCTCCATAAGCATGCGGTGCATGGCCTCTATAAAATTATTAACTCCTGCCATGTTGGTCCCGGATTTTAAACAGCTAGGCTTATACAGTTGATCTCGGTATTCAGTATGGGCTCAGGAAGTTAGCACAATTTTACCACCACACGAAAGTAAAAATGGACGCCATATGTGCAATGGGAGAACAAGTCTCCCATCTTGGTTTGGTATTACTACTCTGGTGGATAGATTTAACCCTCCTCCAGTATAGGATAGTAGTCCAGAAAGTTATCCAAATATTCTATAAGGCTAGATGAGGTTTAGATGTCTGCCAGGATCAATCCTAAAATTGTTAGCACAGGAGCAGCATGAATGTGCGACCATTCTTGAGTACAGCTGGCTCCGCCCCCCCATAATACATATTTTGACTTATTTTAATTAAGATAAAAAAGAAATGCTAGTAATTGACAATGTTACATTTGTACTGTTTAGTTCTAGACATATGCATTTGGCTTTGGACAAATACGTATTAGTCCTGAATCCCGCCTAGACAATTGGACAATGGACCAAAATGACTGACTAATGAAATTTATTTACTAAGATATGGTGAGTCTACGACGTCATCAATTACTAGTGGGAATATCACTCCTGGCCAGCAGGAGGAGGCAAAGAGCACCACAGCAAAGCTGTTACGTATCACTCCCCTTCCCACAATCCCCAGTCATTCTCTTTGCCTTTGTCAATGGAGGAGGTGAAGTTTTGGTGTCTGAAGAAAATTGGATTTCTTTTACTACAAGCAAGTTTTTGGGGTCTAGCCAAAGTCCACGTTAATCTCTTCAGTAGGGTAGTGGTGGCTTTAAAGCAGTTAGGAACTTGTAAGGTGGGCCTTGCTGCATTTTCCTAACATTTTTGCTGCCCTAGTATAGAAAACCAAAGTAGGTTTACTCTGTTCTTTCTCTTTTTACTGGTCTCTGTGTGGAGTGTCTTCCTCTCACACTGTGTAAGCTGTTGTCCTGCCTGACAGCTAGATTGCAGGTAAGTGCCCTTTTGTCTTCTTGGTTAGGAGATTGGCACTTCATAAAGTTGAGCTGCAGCTTTATATGGGACAAATGTATCCTTGGTAAGGATATTGACAGGCAGGGAGCAGACACTTAGGTGTTACTGGAGACAGGGGTTATTACTTTTATTGGTATTAAAGTATAAACATTTTATTTATTTTTGGGTTCAGCTAAGCAAGCTTCTTGTTATAGCACACTAGAAGCATTTCTGTCTCATACGCAGTTTGGACATGTTACATGCACATTGAGAGTCTAGTTTCCACAGTTAAGCGGCACGCTGTCGTTGTGGAAGTTTATGCTCTAACACTGCCGTTTTGTTTTTTGGGCTAAGAATGTTTATTGCACATTGAGGGACTGCCATGACCTCTGGGACAGACTCGCTGTATAGAGAGTGATTACTAGGAATACTAATTATCGGTTGTCCACCATGTTTATTATCAGGGTGGGTAGAGATGCTGCAATCATTAGAGAAAATGCGCACTTCTATGCGGCACAATTTGTCATCGGCGGGTTACGTGACTCATTTCCCCGCCTTAGTTTCAGACTTGCTGTATTGTTAAAGGAGTCAGCTAGCGAAGTGGCATCTCCTCTGATGCTTTTATTTTCGGTTAAGTTCGGCAGGAGAACTGTAGTGGTTCCTACGCAATTCTTTTTGATACATTTTTAACTCTTCAGTCAGGCTGAGGTGTAAGGATTATGGTCTGTTTACCTAGCTTAGTCTTAGTATTTCTCTCAGAAGCCTTATCCGTGTCTTAAAGTAACAGTAAATAACATATTCATTTATTTAAATATTAAAATAAATGTGTTTTGTTAGCACAAATTGTTGCCTATATGCAATTCTGTGCTGCTTGCTTAACTACAACTTTCTCATGTAGAGATAGGTTATTGCCGCTGAACCCTATGGGGCCCATTTATCAAGCTCCGAACGGAGCTTGTGGGCCCGTGTTTCTGGCGAGTCTTCAGACTCACCAGAAATACCAGTTATGAAGCAGCGGTCTAAAGACTGCTGCTCCATAACCCTGTCCGCCTGCTCTGATGAGGTGGACAGGAATCGGCGCAAATCAACCCGATCGAGTATGATTGGGTTGATTGACTGTCGGATCAGGTCCGCAAGACCTTTGATAAATAGGCCCCTGTGTCTCTCAGGTTAATGCTGTTCAAGCAATGCCACAGCTTTCTCCTTAAATGTCCCAAGCCTTAATGGTGTCGTATACAGTGCCCTGCGGTTCCTCTCCATCTCCTGGAGGAGTTTATTTGCCTGCAGAAATGGCTACACAGGTATCTTCCGCTGTATCTGCAACATTGTCTGCTTTTTTTCATGGGAAACATTCATTTTGTATTGCCACTGTGTCAAGTGCAGCATCTTTTTGGTGTGATGCCTGGTTTAAATAGACTCTAGCCCATGGGGGGTTGTGACTTAATTGTTGGTCAGCTTATGTTACCTCCAAGTGCAAATTTCCAGATACTTTCTTACAAGGGTGAGACCTTGTTTGGACCTGGTCTGACATAAATAACTTCTGATATTACGGGTGGAAAAGGGACTTTTCTACCACAAGACAAGAAGAATAGACCTAAAAGACGTCAGAGTAATTTTCTTTCCTTTTGCTGCTTCAAGGGGAAGTCTTCCTTGTCCAAGCATGAACAGTACAAGTCTTCTTGGAAATCCTATCAGTCTTGGAATAGGGGAAGCATTCTAGAAACCCGCAGCTGAGTTTAAACCAACATGACGGCTTTGCCCCCGATCTGGTATCGTATCATGTGGGGGGCCGACTTTCTTTGTTTTTTTTTTTTGTTTTTTTATTTGAGATTTGAAATAAGGCATAAATGTAAGAGTGTAGCATAATAAAAATATACAAATAAAGACAGTATATGGTATATCAGTTTACATTTTCAAAATATATTCCTGCAAAGTAAACATCTATTATGTCAAATGATTGCATAATGTTCTATATACCTCCCAAATGTTATATGAGGCCACTTTGGACCTCCCCAAATAAACAAATCAGCTATAGGAGGTTGTTGCCATTACTGGAGACCACTTTTGGATCTCCAATGATAAACCTCAATTTTTAAAAAAAAACATACATATAGTTAACCCCTATAATCAAGTGTCAAAACTTAAAAAAATGAAAATCCCCATATGGAAAACAATGGCCTCTCTTGGATCAATAACATTAGCAAATACTATTAAAAGGGAGCAATAGGGGAGACATATCAAGTATTAGACTTATAAGGCACTAATCAAGTGTCAAAACTTAAAAAAATTAAAATTCCCATATGGGAAACAATGGCCTCTCTTGGACCAATAACATTAGCATATACTATTAAAAGGGAGCAATAGGGGAGACATATCAAGTATTAGACTTATAAGGCTACTCAAGCATCTTGGGTTAAGAAATAAATGAATGACTATAATAATATGGAGACCTTTATCGTATATTTTATTGTACAAAAACTTGTTGGAGGATGTTACACATGAGCAATTTAGATGAATACAGGCTGTTTGCCTCTGATAAGATATAAATCATATCTGTCTCTTGGAATCCCTTTAACTGTTAAATAATCCAATATTTACACATATATACATATACACAAACTGATTAGCCTGAACTCCTTTTACCAAACGTTAAAGCATCTAATATTTTAATAATGTAAGCTTTGCTGCCACGGCCGCTAGTAGTTCAGCAATTATCAGAATAATGCAATGGTTGGCTATATGAATTTCAAAAGCATAGTTAAGGGTAAATGAAGTGCACCTGCAGTATAAGACATTGGTAAACACAAGCATAATGTGAGTTAGCTAAAAGAGCATGCAGGTCTGAAAAGAAAGAAAAGGAACAGTAACAAATGTGCCTATCAGCTCATCCTTGTTACAAGTGAATTTTTAGATAGGAAATAATTTATATATCCTAAATTAAATCTTAGACCTTTATGGGGGGGG
>CAJPDP010872047.1:0-11331 GCA_905336975.1 Bombina variegata variegata
GTGTTTAATGTCCCTTTAAGAGCAGTTACCTGCACACTAAACCCAACTTCTTTTAGAAAGGCTTTGCATTACAAATTCTAAAGGTACTTTTCTTGCTCTAAATATGACATGTTACAGCTGTTATTTAAATGGCCTGTGTAAAGCACAATTGGGCTAAAAGAAGATACTCCCAGGTGGTAACCAGGACACAGAGCAAGCCAATAAGTTGTTTCTCATTTTTGGGAGATTGATTCTCTTTCTGTATGTATTAAAGGGACATTAAACCCAATTTTTTTCTTTCATGATTTAGAAAGAGCTTGCAATTTCAAAAAAACTTTCCAATTTACTTCAATTAACTAATTTGCTTCATTCTCTTGCTATTTGTTGTTGAAAAGCATATCTAAATAGGCTCAGTAGCTGCTGATTGGTGGCTGCACATAGCTGCCTCATGTGATTGGCTTAGCCATGTGTGTTGCTATTTCTTCAACAAAGAATAACTAAAGAATGAAGCAAATTAGATAATAGAAGTAAATTGGAATGTTGTTTCAAATTGTATTCTCTATCTCAATCATGAAAAACATTTTTTAGGTTTCATGTCCCTTTAAAATGACCTGCTAGATTATTAAATTACAGCATTTATGTTAATCTGACAGTTACATTTCTGAGTTAAATGTGAAAGAGTCTAGAAAACTGGTCTCAGTAGTTTCTCTTTTCCTCTCTCTTTTATTTATTTTGTTTTCATTTTTTTCACTTCCAAAAATTAATGTAACGATCATCATTACTGTAAATTCAGTTTTAAGATTATATTGTTTTAAAGTTAACAAATTCTTTAATGAAAAACAATTCTGCACGAGGAAGATATTTGCCTGTTCTTTTACTGCATGTGTGCAAGTTACATTGTTATAATTTAAACATCTGGGTCTAGAGTTGATTTTAAACAAATAATGAATACTACATCCATTGATACCTACCTGCAAAACTGGTGAAATGTATATGATGTACAAGTTATACCATTAAAGACATGGGGGCTGATTTATCAAATGTTAGGCGGACATGATTCACTATAGTGAATTATGTCCGCCCGACATCGCTAAATGCCGACAGCCTACGCTGTCAGCATTTATCATTGCACAAGCATTTCTGGTAAAATGCTTGTGCAATGCTGCCCCCTGCACATTTGCGGCCAAACCGCCACTAGCAGGGGGTCTCAATCATGCCGATCGTATCTGATTGGGTTGATTGCAGTCCGCCACCTCAGAGGTCTTAAGACTTCTGCTTTTTAACTCCTGTTGCCGGCTGCTTAAAGTGAATGTCAACTTTCATGATAAAGTGCCCGGTTTTTAAAAAAACTATTAAAAACAGGGGCACATTCATTCATGAAAGTTTACATTGCACCGGATTTTACAAATACCTTCTTCTCCTGAAACACTGGATCGCTGATCACCCCGCCTGCTTCTTCCTGCTGTACTAACACAGCAATGACGAAACCGGCTTCCTCAAATCACGGCGTGGCCTCACCAGATAGATGCTCCTGGGGGGGGAAGCCGTTATTGGAGAGAGCCGGTTTCGTCATTGCTGACGAAGTACAGAGGAGCTGCAGGCGTGGGATCAGTGATCCGGTGTTTCAGACGAAGAAGGTAAGTATTTGTAAAATCCGGTGCGATGTAAACTTTCATGAATGAAAGTGCCCCTGTTTTTAATAGTTTTTTAAAGACCGGGCACTTTATCATGAAAGATTGAATAAATTGGCCCCTAAGTATAGTTGAGAGCAAAATTTGGGACAAATAACATATTTTGTTGATATTCTAGGTGAAAGAAACTTAGCATAACCTCTGTGATTAACTTAAACTCAATATATTTTTGCAAATTTTACTTTACAGGCACACTGTTTATTTTCTGATTTTAACTGATTGAAAAAAGTAAGGTCTTAGAACAATTGTTTAAAATAGAGTTGTCTAAATTTATTCTTTAGGCCTTAATCTTGTCTTAGTGGGTACAGTCTTGGAACGTATGAGCAACCATAGGCTCATCTAAACAGCTAAATAAAAAGAAGAAATTAAGATAACTTACTCTTAAAAGCAGGAGAAGGTATTAAAAAACCCCAATATCTAAATGCTTCCCAATGGAAGTTAAGAGGAACTGTTGAAGAAAAGACAATACCTAAAAGGCCAAGAAAAATCTCCAATATAACTGTTTGTAGATTAGTCAGGAAAGCAAAATAAATCCTGTGTACTTTGCAACAATGTGTGCACAAACATGATTTGCATGGAAAGGTCAGCAAAAAAACCTCACCTGCAATAATCTAATTACAAAACTCACTTTCTAAAGAATGTAACACTACAAACAGATCAACCAGGAGTATGGTTTGAGTAACCCCTTTCTGCTGGTACTAATTTGTTACATCGGAGCAAAGTACCAATGTAAACAAGTTTGTAAAAAATTGAAATCACACGCTCGTATATAAGATTGCGTAATTTCAATGATGGGGTCGGGTCTGGGAGGTGTGTCTATGACGCTAGGCACGCCCTCCAGTCCGCGATCCCAGTTAGGAAGCCGTAGCTGCTTCAGTACAGCAGAATGGCTAGGACATTCCATGCTGTCCTAATGCCGCTAAAGCCCAGCGCAGTTAGGACAACATGAAATGTCCTAACGGCGTTAAGGGGTTAAGTAAAAACTGGGCTCTTCGGCTACAATCACATTTGGAGATAAAAAAACAGAAGGATTTAATGAAAATAACACATCCCATTGTATAGAGACTTTAAACATTTAATCAGGATGCTAGTTCTGTAACATGCAAGTGAATGGGCACCTGGCATGTGCAGGCATGGTCACTTCCCTTTCTCAGTTTAGCAAAGTTTACTATGATCACTAGATCACAGTAAAGCACTGGTGATTCTGATTGGCTGTTTTTTTTTTCCACCATGCAGATGATAGTAAAAAGAGTAGCTGAAGGATGACTGCTCACAAAACACTCTGATACAGTATCTTTCTTTTTTACATGTGATATTTTCTGGTCAACTTTTACAGATATACTACATTACTTTCAATTGATATAGTCAATGCGTAATGTGTCCCTTTAAATACAGGAATGGGGGGACGGAGTCTGGAGCCGCATGGAGCAGGTTGTGTAAACTCTGTGCCACTTCAAACAATGAAGGTGTTTTCTACGAATATATCATCAGAGAAACAGAACCAGTGAATACTATTTGGTTTTGAAGGCATTTGGGGAAACTCAGAGGAAATTAAAGATTTACCGCTCCACTAAAAAAAGCAGCAATATAACAGACCCAGTGAGAAACTTGCCAAGCCACCATCTTGGAATGAAGTAGTAATGGCCCAGATTAGACTTCTCATACAGGCTGCAGACGGATACACCCGAGGTCTCAGAGCTGTGATTAGAGGCTGGGAGAGAATCCAAAGATAAATCCCTGCTACGGCACAAGAAGCCGTAGGAGAGCTCGGCACTTTAGAAGCCTTGCACTCGAAAAAGGTAACCGCTGCAAGATGCTGCAAGCACTACACCCCACGCACGTGGGTTATATAAGAGTCTCCAAGCAGGTCTAATTAAAGACACACATTATTAAAGTCAGCTACCATAGCCTGGAAAAATGGAGACCTACTATTACATTATAATGTAGCAGTTAATGGATCCGAGGCCTGGATGGATATTTTTCTAGCAACACGCATGAAAGAATGCACATACCAGCTACAGGGGCCCTTCTTTTTTAGCAAGTTTATATGGGGAAATAAAAGTTGTGACCCAAACGATAACACTTAGCAGCTTGAGATACTCTTACTAAAATATTTAAATTATATGCACTACTACTAGAGGCCTTGAGGTCAGCACTTATTCTAAAGCCTGCAGGGGTATATTGAGATATCCGGGGTGTAGAAGAAAATAGTCTTGTTGCGACCTTGGACCTGCTTATTGATAAGACTTCCATACCGCTAGACCTTGTAGATCTACCATCAGACTACATGATGTCGGTCAGGAGACAAAATAAGCTTCCTTATCAGCTAAAAACACGCAACAAAATATTTTTTTTAAGTCTAATAAAGGGGATAAGGTATCTGACAATCACAATCTTTCAATGGAGGAAGATCAAAATGCTACCACAGTGTCACAAGATATCTCCCAAGATCTTGCCCAAGCTACTAAAGCAGATTTTCAGTCACTAATTTCTAAGCAGGACATTGCTACAAACTTTGATAAGCTATGGGAATAATTTGATGTTCTTCAGAATACAGTGACCAATAGCCTGGAAAATATTAAGCAAGCTATTACAGATCTTGGAAACAGAGTAGCTTCCTAGAGGACACTGAAACTTCCACGTCAGAAGATATATCAAAACTGACACATCAAGTTATGTCCCAACAACAACTGATCTCAGATATGGAGGACAAAATGGAAGATTTAGAGAATAGGAGCCGAAGATGCAACTTGCGACTGAAAGGAGTTCCTGAAGCAATAAGCAACACAGAACTGGACGGGTACTTGCTACGACTGTTCCACAATATCACAGACGCAGCAAGCGACAAAACATTCCCTATAGAAAGAGCACATTGAGTATTGAGAGCAAAACCCAGAGGAGATGCACCCCCAAGAGATGTGATTGTTAGGATGCTGAGATATCCAGATAGGGAAACCATTTTGTCAGCGGCAAGGAGAAACCCCACATACAAATTTCAGGGCTCAGTAATACAGATATACCAAGATTTATGTGTACAGACCCTGCAAAAAAGATGGACTTTGAGACCCCTCACATCTCTTCTCCGTAAGAACCAGATCACTTACAGATGGGGGTTCCCGTTTGCTTTGCATATCCAACATGATAAGAAGGTCTATACCATCAAAGAAGCTGCTGATACGCTGGAAATATGTAAATATCTTAGATTGGACCCTCCTGAGTTCCCTGCAGACCCCGTCACAGGGGCTGGGACACACTCCATAGCACCAACAGGAAGATCGCAGAGACAGAATTGGACCAAGGTCTCCTCTAAAAAAGAGCTGAAAACTTAAAATCTGACTCTACATCTGAGACATCCCTTCTGTTATACCTGGGTCTCTCTGGGGTGGAGAAGATCTGATGTACATTATGGACATCTATAATATGATGTTGTTAGGTATACCTCTCTGAATGTTCCCCATATGGGTTATACTTAATGCTGTCTGGGTATTGAAGTTCTAGAGGGTGGCCGACCGATTTCATAGGCCCCTTAGAGTAAACTTAACAAGCTACTATGGCCAACGCCATTGGGAGAAAAAGTAATGGGATCATGGGCATAAAGTGTAACTACATAATAGTGGTTAACTAATAAATTGGAAAACAGATAGAAGACCAATATTGTTTAGGGGAGTGCACCCTCTTACCTTTCATGATAGCAAAGGAAAGCTACAAAATGTTAACCTTATAAGATGTTAAGAACATACTGCCCCTCTTAACACCCATTCTCAAATGATAGATACACCTGTATAGGATATTTTCTTTAGGGGTAAATGTGTGCAGTGACATCTTGAGCGTTTAGACACCCTACAAGAGTTTATTTTTGTTCTTATAAATATTTTTTATTTACTATAATGTAAATATTATATGTCCTTAGCTTATATATAAAATCTACAATTTGTTATAAGTTATTGTGTTTTTGTTTTAATTGGTTTAATTGATTCTGTATGGTGTGATCCATGCAGTAAGAATGTATTACCTTCTCGGTCACTAATTGTTTTTGTCTGTTTAGATTGCTCAAAAGTGTCATGCCAAATGGGGAGGAGAGTTAGCAGAGGTACCACTTTTTTTCACCGACTTAATCGACCTGGTTTAAAAAATTCTAGATGGGAGACTGGTAGTAATTTTAAAATGATAGCTATTCCATGGAGATTTCGTAATATATATCAGCACATGTACACACCATAATAGATGGATTCTTGGACAATCAATTTATTATCACATAATGTCAGAGGTCTTAACTCTGATATTAAATGTAGGACAGCACTTACACAATACAGGTCCCTGAGGGTGAAAGTACTTTTTCTTCAGGAGACGCATTTTCTGACAGCGCAAATCCCCAAATATTGGTCCAAAGATTTTTTTTTTTTAAATAATATTTTTTTATTGAGGTTGTGAAATATATATATATAAGATATCCACATATAAGCAAGAACAGCAATGTGAGAATACATACACCCTTTGCTGATAGACATGACTCAATTACAGAGCAGTAAGGACTCTAGACATGAAATCTGTACATCCCTGAACAAATTCAATCACTCTGACTATATAGTATATCGCGTAATCTATTGTGCTACCTATCTGGAAGATGATAAGGGAAGTGACAATGTGGGTCTAGTAGCTGGAAATGGTAGTCTGAGATAAAGTAAGCTAGAATGTCCGTGGTAATTTCTTATATTGTTTAGTGGAACCTCAATTTTATACTATATGGAAAAGAAAAATGGTCTCCTCATTGCTATAAAGAGCATTAATTAGGTTATCTATGCTAAAGGGAATGGGGCAAGAGGAGGTTAGCTGTTTTGATTTTTGGGGAAGGGGAATTCAGCGGGCAAGAGCCGCTCTAAATGAGATAAGGGAGAGGAAGGGGGGGGGGGGGGGGAGGTTAGTTAAGATGCTAAACTGGTAAATACTTTTGGGCCTTTAAAATGGAAGTGCAAAACAAGCCAGTATATCTCCCATCAGTGCTGTGTATAGAGGGAAAAATTAAGATATGTTTTAATCCCATTCATCATTCACCATAAAGAACAGTACTATGCCATAGTCTGAAAATGATTTACTTCTTTGTGTCGCTCATGATAAGGGCCAAGATGGGGGCTGGGGGAGATTAGGCGTACACCCAGTGAATTTATGTGTGAATGTATAGGGTTCCCCCCAGTATGAGGGTATCTCATCCAAATCCCTATGGGTCTCTAGAAAGAAATGGAGCTGTCTTCTAACTATCATAGGGAATGCACTAAGAGTTAGTACTAACGAGAGTCAAAAATATATGGGAGATAAGTTCCAAGGTTCAGGGTCTCAGATATAAATATGTTTCATGGCAAATATCTGGTAAAAATAATTGCAGACTTGCACTAACAGTTATACATGTATGCAGGAGTTTTCTACTATGGGCTACTAAAAAGTCTAACATGACATGATGATAACTAGCATAAAGGTTAGCTAATGTCAGAGTACAGAGAACTATAAAACAAGACATTTGACATGGACCTCAAAAAAAACATTAGTGTCAACTAGCCACATATCAATCATACGAGTTGTTAAATGATACATAGGGAGGGCAACATAATAATAATAGGAGAAGAAAGCAAAGCCGTCTACTAGAGAGCTACTAGAGAGTCTAACATGACATAATGATAACCAGTACAAAGGTTAGCTAATATCTGAAACCTAGAAATCAAGTGACTTTCTCAGTATTCAACAAATATGTGAACATAGATATAAACAAAGTAATAGAACAGCCGATGTAGTAATGGCTCTTGTGAAACTATTAAAATATTTTAATACAGAGCTAAAACAGACAGGTCCTATGCTATAGATAAATCAAAGATCAAGAGTCAAGACATCAAACAACATTATCATTATAAAAGGCCCAAGTATCCATAACTAAGTGTCTTGCATAGATAGAACAATCAGTTCAAACATTATGGACTATGCAGGAGATGAGCTGTAAGAGGCAGTGTAGACCTCTAGAACATTAAAAAAACTTGACATCTTCTAAAACATGGATTTCTTTTCTTTTGGCATTTAGCCTTAACATAGCAGTAAGAATAGTTTCATTTGAACATGAAGATATGTAGTGAGGAACAAATATCTCAACGTTATGTATATAACAGTAAATAGTTAACTTCTAGATATTTATGACTGACAACCATCCTTAATTAAAAGGTAACCAGGTACCCCGTATAGTATAGCCTGTAATGTCATCAAATTACCCAACACCTCTCTTTTGTATCTGGGTAAGTCCGATTGCGAAATGCAGATGGTTCAGTGGTCGGTCATGGGTGGGCCAAGATAAGTCAAGCATGTTCCCTCCATCAAAGGTATTACGTGGCATATGGCTAAAGGAGATGAGACTCTCATATTCTGCAGCGATCTGCACATCCATGCTGTTAGTGTGAAGTAGGAAACCTCTGTGTCTGCTCTGCGTTTCAGGGAGCCGGTGAGTCTGTGACAGATGCTGTAACTGCCTGTGTCTCTGTGGTCTTACCAGAGTTGGGGTAACTGACAGCTTCACAAGAGATGTGCGGTCCGGTTCTGCTCTGTATTCCTTCAAGATCTCCCAAAGATAAAGTGAGCCCCTGCTCCTCCTGCATCTGTCTGGACTCCATGTCATCTGGAGGCTTTGGAAAGGGGGTAGCACAGCTGATCCGGGCTCCTCATGTTGCGTCTTGGAATCCCTCCCTCTTATTCTGTTTAATAGGCATAGGTCTCCTTCGTCCCGTGGCGTTCTTATTGCGTAGCAGAGATCATTAAAGTTTTGATGCATCTGTAGTTCCAGGTCTTTGAATAGGGATTGGATCTGTAAGTAGAGGTCCTCTGCTATATTTAAGTAGAGAGTTCCGGTAGGATTAAGCAGTGCAACAAAGTGGAACCGCTTTACACGATCTGTGGGCTAACCAGGGGGATATGATGAGCCGATGGTGTTAGGCCGCAGCTTTCTCAGACAGGCCAGAGTAAGTTTTCTGCTTGTAGGGACATGATGATATTGAGTTTAGTTAGCTCCGTGACTTCTTCCAAATGAATATCGTAGATTATGTATCCAGCAAGAACTGTACAGGAAGTAAATGGGAGGGGAACAAAGGTCGATCCAAAGATTTTAAACAGCATTATCATGCCACGACTGACTCCAAAAAAAGAGGGGTATCAATCTCAATACATTCTTCTCTCTATTTTACCCACCTAGAAACAATTGCGGATAAAGATGGTAGATTCCTGCTAGTAAGGGGCCTAATTCAGGGTACTGAGTTATTATGCTGTAACATATATGCCCCAAATGACCGACAAGATGCGTTTTTCAAACAGATCTCACATCTTCTGATGGGATGGTCTCAAACTCGGATCATCCTGGCTGGAGATTTTAATATTGACATGCCAGCACACTCTAGGAAAACACTTTCAATCACTAACACGCAAACAAATTAACTTATATAAAGTGTCCAAAACTATTCAAGAGTGCCTACTCACGCATTCACTTATAGATTCCTGGGCGACTCTATATGGCGAAACTACCGACACCACATACTTTTCAGCGGCCCACAAAACATATACAAAACTAGACTACATTTACATTAGTCAAATATTACAACCTACCTTGAACGCAGCAGCCATACATGTATGCGTATGGTCAGATCACTCAATAGTTCAGCTACATTTAGGTAACTTACAAACTACTGGGAGAACCAAATCATGGACATTTGACCTGACCTGCTTAAAAGACGCCACAGTCAAAATGAATATAACTCAACAAATGACACACTATTGGGACATTAACACGGGATCTACTATCAATCCCATTTCCACATGGGCAGCCCATAAAACTTTTTTGAGGGGTCTGTTAATTAAAGAAAAATGTAACTATCTTAAAAAACTAACTTCACAAAGAAAAACACTACAGGAGGAAATTGAAACCCTAGAGACACAACATAAACTTACATGTTCGGACACGACTTTGAGAAAAATTCAAGAGAAGCGTACATCGTTGGCCAATATTCTAAAAGACCAGGCAATTAGAACAGCAAATTATTACATATAAACTAACAAACCGGACAGATATATGGCAAATAAAATCAGAGAAAAAATGCAATAGCCCAGCTCCAACAATCTGACGGCACTCTAACTATCCACCCACAAGAGATTGTGGAGTGCTTTGCACAGTATTACCGCACTTTATATAACGGAACTACAGTTATCCACTCGGAGCAGACTAAGTCCTTGATGACGGAATTCCTAGAGAGAGCTAATATGCCCTCTATATCAGATGTAGATAGGGAAGTCCTTAACCAAGCTATAACCACTACTGAAGTTCAACAGGCCATACGAGATTTAAAACCAGGCAAAGCCCCGGGACCAGATGGCCTCCCAGGGGAATATTACAAATTATTTAAACAGTCCCTGGTTCCCCATCTGGTAAAGTTCTCCAATCATGTGATGCAGGGATGGGAAATACCTTTGGATCTCCTTGGAGCAAGGATTGTGGTGATACCTAAACCTGGGAAAAATACAAAATGGTGTACCAGTTATAGACCTATATCACTTATAGATCAGGATTTAAAAATTATTACTAAAATATTGGCCAATAGACTAAAGCAGATTCTACCGAACTTGGTGCATCCGGATCAGGCGGGGTTTGTGAAGGGTAGAGAGGCACCTGATAATATTAGACGGACGATAGCGATCATGACCCTCCTGAATAAGACTAAAACGCCTTCTCTGGTCCTATCTTTGGACGCAGAGAAGGTGTTTGATAGAATAGACTGGTCATACATGTTCGCAGTGTTGGGTACTATGGGCTTTAAGGGCCCCTTTATAGATGTATTACAAAACATTTATTCAACACCCACAGCAGTGATTAGAACTATGGGGTATCAATCTCAATCGATAAACATAAAAAACGGTACAATGCAGGGATGCCCACTGTCCCCTTTATTATTCGCCATCTGTATAGAACCGTTGGCGGCTTCAATTAGACAATCTCCTAGCAATACAGGATTTAGGATTAAAAATAATGACTTTAAAATATCTCTCTTTGCGGATGACGTTCTGTTGACACTAACTAAACCCTTGACCTCCCTCACATATCTGCATTAAATTCTTGGTCGGTTTTCTGCCATATCAGGTTACAAGATCAATTTAGATAAATGTGAAGCTATGGCAATAGCACTACCAAACCACACAAAAAAAAACTAATCAAACTAAATTTCACCTTTTCTTGGGTTAAGTCCCATATAAAATACTTAGGAATTAACTTAACAAGCCAATATACAGACCTATACAATGCAAATTATCTTTCCTTAAAGAATTGCGCAAAGATATTAACAGATGGAAAAATTGCTATTTTTCCTGGTATGGTAGAATATCCGCCATTAAAATGAACCTGCTCCCGAGACTTTTATATCTGTTTCGAACTTTACCTATATTGGTTCCCAGAAAAGATATTAAAACTGTACAAGCGGAAATTACCCACTTTGTAAATGGGAAAAAGCAGTCCAGGATCCCCTTTCAGACGCTTACTAAGCATCGTCAACTGGGGGGAGTAGGGGTCCCCAATGTCTTAGATTATTATGATGCTGCTAGATTAGCTCAGCATATGTTGCTGGGATCTGTAAGAAAGGATGTGATATGGCCC
>CAJPDP010872221.1:0-12412 GCA_905336975.1 Bombina variegata variegata
ATTATGGCCCTTTAAAATGACATGCTCTATCTGAATCTTGGAAGTTTAATTTTGACTTTCCTATCCCTTTAAAGGGGAATACTTTTGCAAAAAGAACATTCTCTAATGTTGTAAAGAATTTTATTATTGCACTAGTGCTTATATATGACGATGCAAAGTGAATAAACACACGGTTAAAGTCAACCCCAGAGCAGCAATTCACCACTGGGAGCTAGCAGAGTACATATGTGTTTAGCCACCAATCACCAGTTAGCTTCCAGCAGAACAATTCAGCTCCTGAGCCTACCTAGGTATGCTTTTCAGCAAAGCATAGTTAGAGAATGAAGTGAATTTGGTAAGAGAAGAAAATGTAAGTCTCTTATAATTGCATGGTCTATCTGAATCATGAAAGTTTAGTAGTTGTCTTTGTAACAGTATAGTTTGTTATGTTATTGTTTAAGGGGACAAGTCATTCTTAAATGTACATATGTCAGTTATTAAGTATTGTGTTGCAAAAAACAGACAACATAAATATGTTAAAACTTTTAAAACTATATTTTGTTTTGCAGTCTGCGGAGATACCCTTTTGAAATGCCTCTTAAGGCAGCTTATCTCATATCCTTTGATGTGGCCAATTAGGAACATATATAAATGAGCAATTTCCCTAATCGGCCAATCCCTGTGCAGCAAGTAGAAATGTACACCAGCTTCTGGGCTAGATTACAAGTGGATCGCTAAATTATCGTGCTCCCACAAACAGGCAAATTTTCCCATTTATGGGAGCGCAATAATTAGCCAGCCATTACAAGTGGCTGGTTATTACTACCGCAACCTCGCGGTAGCAATTAGCACTCAGAAAATTAACTAGAGATCAGATTTCTGGTTATTTTTCTAAAAGTTCCCCAAATGCCCTTAAAAATAGAGGGCACTGTAGTTTTTTTTATTAAAAAAAATGTAGCATTAGGCAGTTTTGGAGCTTTAAAGTTGGTGAGAGGGGGGGGGTGTTACATTTCGGTCCAATGTAAATATATATATATATATAAATATATATATATATATAAATACTTATATACATATATATTTATGTGTTAATATGTGTAAATACACATAAATATATATATATATATAGATTCATATACATCTATATTTAAAAATGCTGCCCATTGCTGCGCTACTTACCCCCTTCGCTGAGCGAGGTTCTGATGCTGTCTGTAACGGCATCAGAACGAATCTCCCATAGGAGCCTATGGAAGCGCGCTCTCGTGAGTGCGATGCTTCCGAGCAATGCGAATGCAATCTCACGTTCACATTGTGATTAACTTTTAATACCAGCGCACATTATCGTGCGCTGTGGAATTAGAAAGGGAAGCGCTAATATTGCTTGCACGCAAGCAATATTTTGCACTCCACTTGTAATCTGGCCCTCTATGGGGAAGTGGAAAAACTACAAATTTTAAATTTAAATCACAGGAAAAGCAGGCCAAGTAAATATGCATTGATTGTTTTCTTAACTAGAAACAAGAGAAACATTTATGGGTCATAACCTATGGAGTTTAATGCCATTGTGATCGATATTGCTAAACATTTATATATTTGTATAAAATAAATATTTTAAAGCATTTAAACTGTTGCTTTGCAAATTCTGATTACAATGTTATCCAAAGTTAATGATTCATTGAAGTTTAGAGAGAAATCTCACACTTTATTCAGTCAGCTCCATAGAAATTGAAAGGGTTTTGTTTAATTGAAGAGTTGGTATTCAGTTGTGACCCTTGACTGACAATGAACTCTCTGTGTTCTATTCACAAAGATGTGAGTTTCCATCTGACCTTTAAAAAAACACTTTGTTTAAATACAAATCAGACAAGGCCACTTCAAATCATCAAAAAGTCACAATATCCACAAACAGCTGACAATGAAAAAAGTTGCCAACTTACATTGATTGTGATTGGCTGTAAAACACTAATTGCCAGCTGCATGAGCAAGATTTCTTAGTTTTGTGGAACTCTATAAACAATTACAGTACAGAGAAGCACCAATGCCTTTTTGTTTCTGTAGACACCAGCCCTAAATGTGAAAAATATTGTGCATGTTATAGGGGCAGTCTTGGTAAATCAGAGCAGCCAATCATCTTGCAGTTTGGGGGATGACTTTGTTCCACTACTCCACCTGATCATACTCCACCTACCCGAGAGATGCTTAATATCTGCAAACAACTGCTCAGGTCCCCACCCTAGAAGACCGAGACTCCGCCCCTAAAGTACCCTGGCTCCAAACGTAGCTGCAAAGTCCCAGGTTTTTATTTGTTAATGTTTGGAGTAATGGTATATTATGCTATAAAAAATATAAAAATAAAATAAAACCAGAATGCATAAATGTGGGTTAAATTAAAGGAAACATCATACATCTGTTTGTAATTATTGTGAAAAGACAAGTAATTTTTGCTTATCACAAATAAGTATATTAATATTATGAAACAACAGATTTTACAGTGTTGCACAGCACAGGAATAAACTAATACAAATTAGTAACATATTAGCTAGTGGACAAACACAAGGACCTTGCTCAGATAAATTCACACTCAGGAAAACTCAGGTCTGCAAAAATATCCCAGTGCGTAGCAAGTTTTCAATAAATGTCATTCTGTAGCAGAACTGTTAATGTAATCTGTAATACAATCTTCAATTACTATAAAGTGAAATAATCTGTACATTATTATAAAGCAAACATTCTTCCAGCCAACATGTGAAGTCATTTCCTGGTTTGGTGAATTAGAGCAGACATTCTCTATCACAGGAAGATCTTCTTCATGGTATATTAATAATATTTCTCTTAGTTAAACGTACATAATATCTTGTTAACAGCCCCAGCCAAAATATTACATATAGTCTGAGGCAATCACCTGTCCTTAGGGGGCATGGAACTCAAAATTAAACTTTGAGAAATTATTATAGTCAGAAGAATATTTACTGGGTATAAATATATATATATCACACTAGTGGGCCGGGTGGGCTACATATAATAGACCCAGTAATATATCTACAAAATGCTAGGTATATAAGGCATTAAGTCCACCTTCGGTTACATTTTCTTGTTTTGGCATTACAGGTGATCAAGTGCCATCTGTTTACCATTGCCCATCCTGGTAGGGTTATGAGTGATTCCTCATTATACATCACCACTCAATACTCCACCTCAGTCCTTACTACTGTGTAGCCTCCCACACAGTGTGGTCCTGTTCCTGCTTGTTGTCTGTGTTAAGTACAATATTGTTATCTTGTAAAATACTTTTTGCAGCTTGTACGCACAAATGCCAGGTCAGGGGCAAAGCCTAAGCTGTGGTTTGGGGTCAACTGGGGGACACAGGCTGGAGCGACCATTCCCCTTTGCTGACCCTGGGAACAGACAGGACACCCTTGGAGTGTACATCAGGGATCATCACAAGGTATGTGTGTGCTGTAAAACATCTTCATTTTAATGCTGGTTTAATGGCACACAGTGGTGAGAGGAGTATTTCATTCCAGCAGCTTTGTGCCCAGTTCATATAATTAAAGCCAGCTGCTCGGGCAACATCTCAATTGCTTAACCACAGCATGGAAGAAGGAGCCAGGGTTCTGATTAGTAACTACAAAGTCTCCAGGTTTCTTATTAAACATTTAGGCACATCCGCTTTAACGGAAGCAGTTGTGTGGGGGTAGAATGCAGAGAACAAGAGGGCATGATAGATTCCTGAAGATTGTGCCACAGGTATATTCATGTCCAAAAAGTCAGAACTGAAAACTGGAACCTCATTTTTTTTTTTTTACTGCAAATAGAATTTATCTCTGAAATCTCTAATAATAAACAATGCTATGTTAATGAAAGTCTAGTAAACTAGTAAAAATATCTACAGCACCATGTAACACTCAATTTAAAAAATAAATAAAATAATTTCTTCTATAGAAGCATTTGCATTATATTATTGCGGCCGAGTGAAACATTAATGCATTTACGCTGTCCCACATTCCAATCTGGCTGAAAAGCAGTGTATTTTGCACAGAAATCCTAAGTATTTTCATATTCAAAACCATTCAAATCCAATAAAAATCGTTAGAAACTTAGTTAATGCGTGGTTTTCAAATGGTTTCGTACCTCATTAACTTCAGCATTGTAAGAAATCGAGAGCTCTATTCTAATCTACCA
Organism: Bombina variegata variegata; assembly: GCA_905336975.1. NCBI lineage: Eukaryota > Metazoa > Chordata > Amphibia > Anura > Bombinatoridae > Bombina > Bombina variegata. Next base: position 4,162 of record CAJPDP010872221.1, read on the forward strand.
TAAAACCCCTTTAAAGCAGTTATTCAGCTTCCATAATTTAACAGCAATGACCCCTTGAAAACCCTCTTTTGACTGTTTAGATCAGCATTTTGGCCTGTTCACTTTTTTTAAATGTAAAAGCTTTTGTGTGTTCTTTCATATGTTAATAAACTCAATCCCCACTTGTATAAAAAAATATTGCCTAAATCAAACATTTAAACCCATTATAATCTTCACAACTAAAATATGATATGCAAAATTAATATATGTATATGCAATAAGTGTTCTGATGTTTAAAACATGTAAATTATTAAGTGACACAAAATAATGTTAATTGGGTAAAGTTTGAATTGATAATATTGGTTACGTAGAAAACCAATTCAAACACATTTGGAATCATTATCATCACTATTAAAGTGATTAGTTTCCATACACACAAGCAATTGTTGCGTATTTTTCACTTCTGTGAAAAACTTGAAAAGTCAGTAACAGTTTTTATTACATATTGAACAAGATTTTCAATTCTGCAATGTATGTAATTTAAATAACTTATAAACAAAGCAAACAAATCCCATGCACTTGAATACATTTTCTGAATGGGTGGTTTTAAGGCTATAGATTTGTAACCACACACACACAACAATAAATAATTTAAATGCAGTTTGCTCACAATTTTAAAACTACTTAACTTTGAATGATAAATAAGATCCACTTATGGTTTAATGGTGCTCTCCCTCAGCTAAATAAAGTCTGTGCCAAAAAGGTACCAGACGCATCCATAGTAATAAAAAAAAAAAAAAAAAAAGGTAAATGTTTATTGAAACTATTAAAAATCACAAATGACTGATAACTGGGCAACAATATAAGTGTTCGTCTGATACATTTTCCCACGAGAGCAGGTGCAAAACGCGTCAGGTAGTGAACTAGAATGGTTTGGTTTACCTTATTAAAAGTAAAGCAGTATGGAAAAGTGTCAGCTGTTTCAGGAACACCAGAAAAAATGCTTTATTCTTAAATGTCTTCTTATTTTGAAAACAATTTACTAAAAATAAAAACTTTTAAAGTTGGTTATAGTTAGAGCCATCACATCATAGATACTATTTTTATTTGCATAACGATCATTTAGACACACTCAGCTTATGGCATGGAACATGTTGCATGAAATACATTTTGTGTGCAGACATCTTGTTTAATTATAGGGAGCATTAGTTTTACACCAATTGGAGATCTTTTATTAGTATTCCTGTGATTATGAGATATGGTTGTTATTTTTTTCCAATTGGACCTTTTATAGTTTAGTGAATAACATATTTTGTTTGAGGCTGCTGGAAAAGACTTATGTTGATCTTTCCAGACTTTGATTAAGGCCTCATGAATCCGTTGGCTTTGTTTTTACTCGTAACGCTAACATCTGTGCATTAACGAATAGGGAGACCTTCCCAAGACACATTCATTATCTGCATTCCTGCACAAACATTCAGTGTTCAGTACAGGGATATCCTACATCTGAATGTTTCTGATACATTGTAAAGAAGAGAACAATTAATAGAATATCAAGATGTTGTGCCAAGTATTACTCACTTTGTAGACGGGACAACAAAATTTGTGTAATGACCATCAATGTTAGAAAGAATAAAGCAACATTTTCAATTTGTACTTTATATTACACACATTATACAGATTGCAGTCAAATTAAAATTTCATCATTAAAATTTGTGCCTAATTTTAAAAATAACATTCTAATTTAAATCTCTTATCAAATTTATCTCTGGATCTCTTTTGTTGAGACATAGCTCCATTTTATTAAAGCATACGGAGATATGCTTAGAAGCATACACATGTCTTGAGCACTATGATTATGAGTGGCATGCTAATTTTTGCACACAAGCAAAAAGGGGTTTATCGCAGCTGTTTGCGCTCGTCAGGTTTTTAGCTGGTATTACAAGTTGAAAGTAAACGCAATTGTTTGAGCACAATTGAAGTTTAAGCATGTCAGGTTAGCGTGACCTCAGAGCTCTGGTCAACTGTTTCGTAAAACAAAAAAAATCTCACAAAACACATCAAAATACATTACATAGTACAGTTACATTCATAATAAAACGATCTAACAAAAAAATATTTAAAAAAATATTGCACAAAAAAAATATATTGTATGTATTTATAGACATACTGTATATACACATGTAAACACATAAATACATATGTACACTTATGGTTTTAACAGTGTATTTACTGTAAATATGTCACATTAATGTTCTTCACATAGCAGAATATGCTCTATATATTTATAAATAGATTTTCCTCTCTCTCTATTATATAGAAATATGTATTTATGAATAAATAAAACCTATTCTTCTATGTGAAGAAACTTTATCCAAAAACAACATTTTTATCCAAAACTGTTTTCCAATCACAACTTGTTAGTTTGCAGATTAAAGGGACATTGCAACCAAAATTGGAAACCACATGGATGCATTTCAGTTTTAATAGAAGCATTTTTGTAATATTCATGTTGTACTAGCAAAAATGTTTCTAATAAAAGCTATAGCTGTTTCAAAGGTGTGTTTAAAGGGACAGTCTACACCTTGGTCATCTTAAAGTCGTACCTTAGATTAAGCTGCAAATAGCCTCTTGCAACCTTTCTGTATCATCAGGGACAGTAAAAAAGTTATTTTAAAATGAATATTGTTTCTGGCCACTTTGAAATGGCTGCCAAGCTCAGCCCACTGATGACAACATGATCTGGGCTGCATATGGCTTCCAATCACAAAAGGCTCACTAGTTGGATTTAACAGACTGTCAATGCTATTCAGCAGAGTGTCTAGATGCAGTCCAGATTGTGATGTCATCAGTGGGCGGAGCTCGAGCGTTACCAGAAACAATATTCATTTTAAAATAACTTTTTTTTTTTTAAATCAATTTTTTATTGAGGATTTTCAAACAATACAGCAGATAGTAACTGTCAAATCATAAATGTTACAATTTTTGTCACAGAGAAACATGAGAAAAGCATTAACAGGGTACATTGAAGTTAAGGATTGTGATAGTGCGTGACATGAGCTTCTGAATCCTCCATTTTATAATAATAGACATAGCTTATTGGGGTGACTACTAAGCTGACTACTTGTGGGTCATATGATTATGGAACTAGTATATATATGGTAGTCCCAAGGATGCCCACTCTTGGACCTTATGATACATTTTAAAATATATAAGAATATAAATTATAGGTTGAGTACTAACTGAGGATATAAGGGGATATAGTAATAAGAGGGGGACCACGTTTTGGGGGTTGAGGAGGATAAAGAACAAACATATAATATATCCACAAGCTGAGGTTTAAAGGCAGATTAGAGTATAGTTGAGTAATCTCAGATGAAGTGTGCACATAGTAATGCCCTTAATTAATAAATCTGGATATACCTATAAAGTCACTGAGTAGTAGACCAGCTGTATATCTATATGCATAGATTGGGGCATTATTTGGGATGCAGAACTTAAGATAGCCTAGCTCAAACCCAAAGTATAGCAGAGTTGGTAAGCAGCACAAGATGATGCTGAAGAGATAAATTGGGTCAGTAGAAACAAGTTTGTAAATGCAAGAACTTAGGCAGGTATACAATTAGAGAGAAAATTGACCTACCCTTGTGATATCTTAGCCTGAATTCATTATTTGGTAAAAAAGGGTCATGTCAACATAATGCAAGCATACTTAGTACTCAGTCTCAGTACAATCATGGTAATTGTAGAAAAAGGCACAACCGCAACATTTATAAAGAGAACAGCAAGGGACAAGTGCACTCAGAGTATGTAACAGTACAATCATCCGGACTCTCTCACATAGCATACTAAAATAATTACAACCAAACCTCAATATAACAGCACAAAGAGCAGAAATAAAAATAAAGAGACTATGCAGTTTAAGTCAGCTAATGTTGAGATAGTCTCTCATCATAGAAGGGGTAATTAAACTTTTTTTCAATAAAAAGGCAATTAACTTATGTGGTCTCAACAGTAACCTGCTCAGCCAATTCCCATTGCAGCAAGCTGATCCATAAATTGTAGGAAATTGCAATGTGACAGAGACTGGATAGGAAAGCTTATGAACCACCACCGGGTCAGCATATGCAATGGTCTAGGGGTATTGCAGGGAAGCAGGTATAGGCTGTCGGGTATTCCATTTCTGGTAGTAACTTGCCGCTCAGAAGTGTCCAAGCGATGTTAGGATGCTCCCCGTCTTCCTCACATTGTGAGGGTCCGACTCCCAACACCCCAGGCTTTACTTGTAGGATGGCCGGCCGCACCATCCTGATTTCCATCTAGTGGGGGTTCTATTTGATTCTGCTGTATCACGGGGGTAAGATGATTCTCGGTGAGTGAGTTACCTAAGTTACTCGTAGGTGGGAAAAAGTTCTGCTCCTCTTCTGCCCAACGGAACTGTGGAGCACAGTGCTGGTTATTGTCTGCCTCAGGACAGATGCTTTTTGTAGCTGCGTGTAGCTCCGTATCCTGTACAAAGTAAGCTCTGCTGTCCGCTATCTTGAGGGTGTCACTAAGTCCTTTGCCCATTGAGGCTCTAATGGTGAGCCTGAGATCAAAGAATCTGTTCTGCATCTGCACGTCCAGCTGAGTAAGCAGTATTTGAAGCGCTGAAAGGCAACGCTCCTCCATGATCTAGGTAGTGTCTGTATCCGATATGGTCTCAGATCCTCAGTAGTATTAGCGTCGCTCTAACCCGACTGATCGGGGGGAGTTGGGAGCCTCCGCCTATGGATCTAACAGGCTAAATCAGTTCCCAGAATCCAAATGAGAGGAGTAGATTGTTCTGAATCAGCTTTGCAGCAATAGTGTTAGACAATATAGGATGAAGTCGATCTTTTTGATTAATAAATAGAGGTTTTTGGATCCTTTACAGGGAGCCTCATTAAATGCGACCTATCATGGTCATTGTGTAGCCACGCCCCCTTAAAATAACTTTTTACTGTTCCTGCTACATGATATAGAAAAGGTGCACAAGGCTATTTGCAGCTTAATCTAAGGTAAGACTTTAAGATGACTAAGGTGTAGACTGTCCCTTTAAGTATGCACCGTATACCAGCATTTTAAACACAGCACTTGCTCAGAGAGCCTAAGGTGCTTGTACCATCTGGTAATGACTCAATTTGGTAATTGCTTACATGATACAAGCCCTACTGGTCTCTGAGTAGCTGCAGTATTTAAAATGTGGGTGCACTGATAATATCTAGCTATGCTTCCCATAACTTTTACTAAAAGCATTTTTTGCCATAGTATATTGCAAATATGTTTCTATTCAAAGATGTAATTAATCTATGTGCATTCAAATTTTGACTGGAATGTCTCTTTAAGGATGAAAATACAGTTATGTTAAATGCAAACTGTGTCCTAGGAACCAAATCAGGCGCGCCACTTGTTTTTGCTCCAGCCTTGAGCTTAGAAAAATTAGACGATATCAAACAGAATCTCATCACAGCAGAATTTATTTAAAAATAAAAATGTGAAACTAAAGTAAATTTCCAAGTGGTCCATTTGTCATATATTTTGATTGATTTTTGTCAATAAAAATGTAAGGAATTTTGTTTTCTCTTGTTACAGAAATACCTACATAATACCTTCAATTTTGCCTTTTGGTCTGTGAAATATTTACTATCTGATCCTTTCTGGAAATGTTTGTTGACCCCTACTCTAACAAATTAAGACATGGAGGTTTTGCATAAGAATGTAAATTTATAGCAGCATCACTATCTCCCCATCACCCCAAGTCCACTACCTCAGAGTTACACTTGCGTCTATGAGAAAGTGCCACAAAGGGGCGCAAAACGCATTAGCCAGTTGCAAACTTGGTGCCGAGTCATGCTGTTTCTATTTTAGTATTATAATTTGTGCAATAAATGTTGTTGGTTTAATGCACACCGATAGCGTGTATTTCCTTCTGGTTTTTGTTACACTTAACTTCAATCTGTCCTTCATTCCCCACATCCAATTACTCTCTTAATCCTGCCGCAACCACCTAAGCAATATCCCAAACATTTGTTCGTTTCTGAGCACTGACACCACTAAGCAACTAATCCAATCCCTGGAAATTTCCTGGCTTGACTACTGCATTAACCTACATACTGGCCTTCCTCTCTACCACCTCACCCTGACCTACAAAGCTCTTACAAACACCGCTCCCCACTACTTATCCTTACTAATCAACAAATATACTCCAGCCCGCCCCCTAAGATCCAACAAAGCCCTGCTCCTTGCATCTTCTATCATTACCTCATCCCATGCTAGACTGCAGAACTTCTCTCTTGGGGCACCAACCCACCAGAACGCACTTCCTCACGCTGTTAGACTCTTCCCTAATCTGTCCTCCTTTAAACATTCCCTTAAGACATTTTTGTTCAAGAAAGCCTACCACCCAATTCACTAATAAAGGAATTCCAATTACCTAATAATTTCCCTCATCTAACTCTGCATTTACATCCTTCTCACCCTTGCAGTTCTCACCTCATGTTTCTCACCCTTCTACCCTTCTAGATTGTAAATTCCCACAGGATAGGGCACTAAGTTGCTCCTGTATTTGTTTGATAAATTGGGTCTTATCTTAAATATTCTATCATTGTTGCACTCTTATTATTTGTACCCATGAACAGCGCTGCGGAATTCATTGGCGCTTTAGTATTATAATAATAATAATAATAATAATAAAGGGATATGAAACCGATACATTTTCTTTTGTGATTCAGACAGAGGATACAATTTTAAAAAAAGGTTTCCAATTTACTTCTATTAACAAATTTGTTTTGTTCCCATGGTATTCTATGTTGAAGAGATACCTAGGTAAGTGTCTGGAGCACTATATTGCAGGAATTAGTGCTATTCTTGCAAAACTGCTGCCAGTACTAATAGAAATAAATTAGAAAGTTATTTAAAATGGCATGCTCTATCTGAATCATGAAGGAAATGTTTTGCGCTTTATGTCCCTTTAAATAAAGATGGGGGATAAATATATATATTTTCCTGTTTGCTTCCCTGCTGAGGCCTATAGTATTTAGTATATAGGAACTTTACTGCATATTCATAAACTTTTCACTTAAGACAACTAATATGAATATTTCATGCAATTTGCTTAATGGTTGAGGAAAAAAACATGTAAGCAATTGCAACCGTGATGAAAAAATAGCAACCCCTTATATCAGCATTTTACCAAATTATAACAAATCTGAATATGTTTTTCTGCAGCGCTGTAATGTAAGATTTGTGCCAGGGCACAGGAGGCTGATTAAGTGTTTGCTTTTTTTTAAAAATAATCCAGATGGAAGTTTAATTTTCAGCTGCATTTATTTTTAGAAGTAAATGAGAGGAGAAAATTGCAATAAAGATGACTGCCGCAAATACACTGGCGCACGCACTTATTCAGACCAAATATATGTAATAATTACAAAATGAGCGGGAAATGCAAGTAATAGCCTCATTTATCCATTTATGAGCACAGATGCACCCAAGCAAGGAAAGAGGGAATATAAGATTAATAATAAAAAAGCATAAAATGAAGTCATGTACAGGTGCTTGCTTAGACATATGGAATTTGTGACTTAGATTCAATAAAGTTTTATAAAAACTAAATTCTCACTGAAAATAAATTATTGCAAATTTTACAATTTATAGAGATTTGTAGCCGCACCTAACCCAGCTGTGAGTTGCAAGATCAGCTCCATTAGGATTATTGTATTATTGCTGCAATTGGCTGTCAGCTGTTAATTCTTGCTGCATAGAACAAAGAAAAAACAATTGTCCTTGAAACTTTACTAAGCTAATGAATTTAAAAAAATAAATTAAAAAAAGACCCTCTGTAAAACAGATTACTCTAACATATGCACAACAGAAAATAAATGAAAAATCAGAGCAGATTTATTAAAAGTGTTTTTTTTTTTTTTACTATTGCACACTCCCACTGGTGTATTAAGAAATACATACAGGTGAAACTCGAAACATTAGAATATCGTGCAAAAGTTAATTTATTTCACTAATGCAACTTAAAAGGTGAAACTAATATATGAGATAGATACATGCAAAGCAAGATAGTTCAAGCTGTGATTTGTCATAATTGTGATGATTATAACTTACAGCTCATGAAAACCCCAAATCCACAATCTCAGAAAATTAGAATATTACATGCAATCAATAATACAAGGATTGTACATAGAACAATATCGGACCTCTGAAAAGTATAAGCATGCATACTGTATCTACTCATACTTGGTTT
>CAJPDP010872430.1:0-10936 GCA_905336975.1 Bombina variegata variegata
TATTTGCTTTGGCTCCTGACTCGGCTCGTCTGACTACCAGCTCTGGTTTTGACTCCTGGCTTGTTATTTGACTTGTGGACTTTTTATTATTTTTTGCTATTAATAAAGGTGTGATTATTTTTGCACTTCTCGTCTCGGTCTGATTCCTGGCACCCTGACACAAACTAGCAGATTGACATCAGTTAAGATCCTAGTTTATTCTAACTCTGATACCTGTCATACGATTAGCCGATAAGAGAAAGAATATGATTAGTTCAAGATTTGACATTTCACGAAAGAGGGGCGGAGGTAAGTTCAACATAAATACCTGGTTTACAGCGAAACATGTCAGGGGAGGGTGGGGAGTACAATGGGCTCCTCAAATATTGTATTATCTAGTTATTTTTGGCTAATTAATAGGATCATCAGATTTATAGCATAATTTAATCACTTTTTTGTAAACATTAGTTTGGTGTGTAACACAGATCTTTTATAGCCTTTAATAAAATATATATTACCGATAGGTGGATTTTTATATTATGGTTACATTTAACCTACAAAGGGTGGAAAAAGATTATATAGTATTCTTGAACTTATCAGTACTCCATATATTTCAATCTATTAGTGTTGCTAGATAGATGTAAGTGGCTTATCAAAGCAATAAAGACTAGTTGACCCATATTATTTGTAAATTGTGATCAGCTTATTTTACATAAAAATGCAGGGATTTGAGATACCATTATATCTAATGACCATGGATTAATACTCTCATCCTAGGCCATTAAAAGGGACAGTAACCTCTCCTACCTTACATCCGATTCAACTTACTAGTGTGTATATATCCCATTATCCAGATAAATTTTTTAATTGTTGTAATAAAAGTTATATTTTAATTGAATTCTGCATAGCCTACCTTGTTCTTCTATTGGCCATTAGGAAATTGAGTGATTTGAGTTGTACACCAATATCAGTCTTGTGCTGAAACAAATTGCAAGGTCTTATATAAAATACACAGCACCTATACCAAGGATTTTTTTTATTATTCACAATGTCATATACAGGTATAATTATACATTAATAGGATATTCCTATATTTATTACAGTAGTAGTGCCATTATTTTTTTATAAAAAATAACTTTTCACTTGTATCTTTGAAACATTTACATTAGTTTAACATAAATTGCAATTAGTCCGAATAGTGCAAGCAACAAATATTCAGGGAAACAAATTTCCTTTAAAACTCTGAACGAAAATGTTGTCTGAAACAAAATTTTCTTCCTTGCACATCTCTACCAGATAATGTCTTACGTCCTAGATCCTCTTACATCTTTTTTTCGTTCTTAAGCTCACTTGGAGCCAGAATGATTTTTAAGTTTCTGGCTCTCCTATAAATAAAACTTGGCTTATCAGTAATCAAACTACCCAAAATAGGATCAATTTTTACCAGATGCCAATGATTATTTATAATTTTTTTAATAACTTTTTATATGCAGTTAAAATGTGTTATAAATTGAACTCTCACTTTATCATCTTCAACCCTTTTCTTATCCTCAGTATATTTCAGGTTCCTATTGGTTTCTTTGACATATTGTATAGCCTTCTCTATTCTTTGAGAATCATATCGCCATTCTAGGAACCTCTTTTCCAATATCCTAACTTGTGTCTCATAATCAGTTACCTTTGAGGAATTTCTCCTAATACGCAAGCACTGACCTTTTGGGATATTATCGACCCATCGTGGTAAATAGCAAAGATTAGAGTGGAGGTAATTATTAGCGTCCACTTCTTTAAAGTGATTCTTGGTATTTATAGTGTTACTCTCAAGAAAAATATCTAAATTTAAGAAGGTTACACTTTCTTTACATATATTATAAGTGAAGCTCAAACCAGAATTGTTTGTATTCATATCCTCAAACATTTTTATCAAGCCACTAACTTCTTCATTCCATATAATCAGCACATCATCAATGTACCGCTTAAATAGCTTGCAATGTGCGCAAACCTTGTGCCCAATGCCATTCCCTAAACTTAAAGATGTAGATTATTGTTAAAATAAAACACATTATTATAAATAAATTCAGTGCTTTTTACAATAAAATATTTTTGTTTTTATTTGATACCTTCATCTTTATCTAAGTAGAATTTAACTGCTTATATCCATTTCTCATGTATTATACTCAAATTAATACAGTAAAATCACAGGTTGCAAATATAAAACTGTCTTTACATTGGATATTTTCTAAAATATTTAATACTAGTGTAGAATATGTTTAATATGGGGGTAGCTTTTTAACATAACCTTGTTGTTGAATATCCATGTACTGTGATAAGTTCTATAACAGTGAACCTTTCCCAGAAATAATCAGTCTACCTGGGGGCTATGTTTGTCTCTTGTGGAGTTTTGGCAAAAAAAATAAAATGACCATCTTTGGATACTCTTGATACAGGAAATGATACTCTTTGTTTATCAGTATGTCTTGTGTTCTTGCTTCTATTAGTAGTTTTTTTTTAGGTTATTTGACATTGTTTTTTGTGGAATATAATTTAAGTTCTCTATTTGTCGTTGTGTCGTCTAATAGTCGTTGAGTTTCTTCTAAATAATATTTGGTAGCTATAACAACGATACCTCCCTTTTTTGGCTAGTTTAATTGTAATCTCCTTAATGTTTTCAAAGAATCAAGTTTGTCTCTCTCATTTTTGGTCATAAGTAATTTTTCTATTCTTACAATTATATTTGGCTAAATCGTTTAGCACTGACTTTTCAAAGATTTCCAAATTTCTCCATTTATCATTCAATGGATAAAAAGACAACTTAGGCTTCAAATTTGTATTTGTATTTTTTTTGGGTGTTTTCTCTATCTCTTTTAATTTTATATAAATCTTACTCTACTGGATGTTTCATTAAGTTTTTTTTTAGGTTAGTTTCTGTATAAATTGATTTACATTAATTTGTGTGTTTCAAATTTATTACGTTTCTTGGTTGGTGCAAGCGACATACCTAATTTTAAAACTCTTTTATGATCTTGTGTTAGGAATGTCCTACTTTTCCAGTTATCATCTACTTCCATCTTTTTTGGTTCTGTCTTAAGTCTCCCCCCGGTAGTTCCTTAAAAAAAATTCTGTTTATTTGAGGGGTTGTTTTTCTTGGATTCCTGTCTAAAAAATCACTAGATGTTTATTGACTAGGTTACTCAGTTCTTTTATAACTCCCATTCATTATAAACTCTTAAAAAAATCTTATATGCATCAATTTACTAAATTTCCAACAACATGAACTTTTGAACTTCTGAATAGTATTTGTTACATATGTGGATATTCAATCTAATGAGGAACATTTGAAAGTTAAAGTAACATTCTAAAACAGTAAATAACATTCGATTATCGAATTTTAATGGATTTTCATTCTCATCAACATTTGATTGTCCAAAACTAATGTCCACAGGACTATTCATTCTACCAAGCGACTTGCAGTTTCACTACATTCGCCCATTCCTATTATACAGAATGTAGTAAGGTCAGAGTCTTCTTTCCATGGAATGCTAAATAATGTGCAATACAAAGTTGTTTCACTATGCATAATTAAGCATTTTAGGCAAGATTACAAGTGGCGCACTAATTTTTTCCCCGCTTGTATGCAAAAACCTCAGACTTATCATTCGCGCACTAACCCGACACTAGGTTAGACCTTCAGCGCTAAACCTGAAGGTAGTTATGAATACTTTACATTCCAATGTAAAACAAATGATTCCTAGCACTTTCAGGTAGGATTAGAAGAGACATCCAGATAAAAAGCGTTAGAAAAAAATAAAATAAAGTCCTTCATTATGCATGGTATAATATCATACAGTTAAAAGAAAGAGCATGTAAAATACATCTGACCGGTTTCGGCTGAAACAGCCATAGTCATAGACGTAATGAGTTTTAACACCTGTACATTTTATAAACACAGTAACACCTCCCTTATGGGAGTACCTTAAAAGCAAAACATAGCTCTAGTGTGAAATTTAAAGACACAGTTGTGAATTAATTCCCTGCATATATAAATGTTGTTCAGTACGCTACTAAATAGGTACAAGATATGGTCTAAACCATATTACTACAATGATGCAGTAGTATTGTTAGTGAATACATTAGGAGAGATAGTAATTCGCTATCATATTGAAGCTTATATATACTTATCCAGTGATAGCGCTGGATCGATGTAGCCAATTTATAAACACCGTAGCACCTCTCATGTGGGAGTACCAAAGCCAAACATAGCTCTAGTGTGAAATTTAAACACACAGTTGCGATTTAACTCCCTGCATTTACACATCTTATACAGTACGCTATTGCATAAATAAACAACATGATTTAAATTGCACTATTGCGATGGAGCAGAAGTACCGTTAGTAAATAAATTTGGAGGGGAAGTAATTCGACTATCCTAATGAGGCCTATATAAATAGTAAGTTGATAGTGATAACAATGGATAGATATAGCCAATTTTGTAAAAATGAGCAGTTAGGGAGGATAAAGGATTGGAATTAAAGACTAATGTAGTCCATTCTAAACAGACTATCTTAGTCATAGATGAAATATGTACATGGTTAAAGCCAAATTATAGAGGAATGACATGGGGGAAAAAAAACCCAACCCATTCTAAGTGGAAGATAAAAGGGACATATACAGATCGATGACATGGTTAGAGGTGAAATTATATAATTAAAGTAGGCATTAATAGGCAAAACAACAGATGAAAAAATACCCATGACTAAAAATAGATGGTACTAATACTGAAAATAATAATACTTCACATCGTCAGTACATAGGCCTATATTTAGTGTAGGAGAAAATATACAATGATAGTTGACTATTCCTAAGCCATGTAATAAACTGGAATGAGATGAAATACTACAGATTACCAAAGGTATCAGACATAGATATTATTTATGCCAATAATTTATTATGTCAAATTCCGAGTTTAAACCTCTAGGTAGCAGGCTACCGAGCTTATGTATCCAGTAGATTTCTTGCCTGGACAATATCTGTAACTTGTCCCCCCCATTGTGGGGGTCTGGTTATTTGCTCCATAGCCTGCCACCTGAAGGTCCCAACTTCACCGTCATGTATTTCCAAAAAGTGTTTTGAAAGTGCGGACACTGCTCTTTCTTGTGACACGTAGGACAGATGTTCCCTTATACGCTTACCTACTGTACAGGTAGTCTGCCCTACATATTGCTTGCAACATTGGGTGCATTCAATTAGGTATATGATGTACTTATTGACACACTTAATGCAGCCTTTAGTGTCAAATACTTCAGAAGTAATTGCTGAAGTGAAGGTCTTGGACACATACATGTGATCACACGATTTACACGATTTTTTACCACATTTGTATGTGCCCTTCACTTGTAGCCAAGAACTGCCACTGCCTTGTTTCTGAAGTAGACTAGGAGATAACATATTACCCAGAGATAAGTTACATTTGTACACAAAGTTGCAACCATCTTTGATGGTCTCACGTAAGATCTTATCTCTGCGGTAAATGGGTAAGTTTCTTCTAACCACTTGACAGACCTGATGATATTGGTTAGAGTAAGCCGTTATCAAAGTTGGTTTAGTACTTGATTGTTTCTGCATATTTGTATTTTTTGGTTCAAGGAGTTTCTTTCTTTCTGTTTGGTTTACTTCCCAAAAGGCTTTTTTTACAATTTTATTTGGATAGTCAATGGCTTTAAATCTCTTTTTCAAAACCTCACTCTCTACTTGGAAATCCCTCTCTAGTGTGCAATTCCGCTTGATCCTCATAAATTGACCCTTTGCTATACCTCTGAACACATGTCCAGGGTGGCTACTACGGGCGTGCAGAAGAGTATTCCCAGAGATGGGCTTCCTGTAGAGAAATTGTTTTAGATTTACTGTCTGATGTTAAAGTTATATCCAAATAATTTATTGTATTTTGATTCCATTCGAAGGTTATTTTCAGGCGTATTTCGTTTTGATTCAGATGCTCAACTAATTCCATGATGGTGGTCAGCCAACCACACGATGAGAAGGTCATCGATAAATCTCATGTATTTCACAACACACTGAGAATATCGATTATCACCCCCATAGATGTGTAACCGCTCCCACCAACCCATAAATAGGTTAGCATAGGAAGGGGGCACATTTAGCCCCCATAGCGGTTCCACGTCTCATGTGGGCTGCCTATAGCTGAACGTTGCACTTGTCAGACCCGATACCGGCCTCCTAACTCAAGCTAAATACTGTGTGGAGCTACACCGGATCAAAGTGAAAGCAATAACAGCTGCAAAGAACCCAGTGCTGACAGGAGACGAAACACATAAGGTACCGTGCTGGATGCACTTGTAATCGGCTCCTCTTGTACCCGGAACCACACAAACATGCATAACTAGACATTTAATAAGTGGCTATTCACAATTTGCCTGCAATATGTACTTCACATAAATCTGGCCAATCGGAAGTTACATGTTGAAAGGGGACAGCCTGCATCGCACTGCGGCCATAACATATGGCTATCTCCACTCAGAACACACTTGTAGCTTTGAGGAGCCTGTTTTCTTATTCGAGTACTGTTTGGGGAAAGGTGTATTGAACCAGGACTGTTTATTTACATTATGGAATTAAAAAGTATATATTAAAAAAGCAAGGGTATAATATATAACCTAATTTCTTCTCACAAGAAGCTAACACAATATTTTTGTTACAATCTGCAGACAGCATGTGGTTATGACCTCTGGCCTATTCTACCTACTATTTGTAAAGTATCTGCAGTAAGGCATTTTAGGCGCAGTATCCAAATCCTACATTGTCACTATGTCTCCTAAAAAGGGAAATAGATCTGATAAATCAGCCAAGAAGCAAGGGTCTACTCCTTCAGTAAATAATTTTTTTAAAAATCTGGAGACACCGGCCAAAGTCTCAACCAAGCCTTCTGACACACAATCTAGAGCCTCTTCATCATCGTCAGAGTCTGAATCAGAACACCCAGATTCAGCTATTGCTATTCCCAGGGCATTGTTAGATTCATTACCGTCTAAAAAAGACTTTTCCACACTAATTTGCCAAGTCAAGCAGTGCATCAGAGAGGAAATTGCAGAAATAAAAAAGGAACTCACTAACGTCGGTCAGAGAGTGTAGAAGCTGGAAGAAAACTGAGATCTTACAAATTCTAATCTCACTTTTTTGAGATCTAAGGTCTCACAGCAAGAAGATGCCATGGCACAGATGGAAAATAAAATTGATGACCTAGAGAACAGGAGCCGCCACAGTAACATCATAATTCGGGGAATTCCTGAGACATTAGCTCCAGCTGATCTAGAGAAATATATACAAGGCTTATTTACTTTTCTGTTGGATACTGGCGATGATGCAACCATAGCCCTAGATAGATTCCACAGAGCCTTACGATCCAAGCCCTTGGGGAATCAACCTCCGAGAGATGTTATTTTTAAAATCACCAGCTACCCGTTGAAGGAAGAGATAATGAAAAAGGCGAGGCAGAAACACCCAGTAAATTTCAAGTCGGACCCCATACAGGTATTTGAAGATCTAACACACAGAACTTTATTAAAAAGGAAATAACTCAGACCATTGACATCTAAATTAAGACAACTCAACATTCCATATCGCTGGGGACATCCATTCCACCTGCAAATTATGTGGAAAGGCAGGAGATTGATATGTCACTCGCAGGAGGAAATCAGTCAGATCTGTAAGGATCTGGAGATTAACCCACCCCCTCTACATGAAGAACCGAATACACCCTCAGTGACCTTACTCATCCTGCCCCTTCCACAGAGAATGAAATGGCAGAGTGTGTCCTGTAAGAATCCTCATAAAGGCAAGCCTGGAGCAAGAGTTCCTGACTAGATGGGACGGTAACTGATATGGGACGGTAATTGGCATATTGTGCCATTCTTAAAGTAGGTGTTCTGATGAGATGTTATGTGAGGACCAACTATAGTAGACATCTTTAATATTCATGGGCTAAGTGTGATATTTGATTGTGGAAGAGGGGTTGGTATAAGTATTGATATTGTTCAAACCTTGAAATGCACTGCTCCTCTATTATCTGCAATGGTGTGCCCCTTTGCACACCCTGTATTGTTGTTCTGCTCGTTAATTGCTCAATTTGCTACCGCAATGTTCCATATTTTTATATAAACCCGGCCCTTGTAAAAGCAAACCTGGACTTTTAACATCTGAGCCTTTAAGTTGTTTAGGCTATTGGTTGGGAGGGTATTCAGGCGTGCACCATAAACCATGTGCTTTACTGATATAAGCCAAGTTATTTATCTGCTGGGACAGGGGGTCTGGTATAATCACTTGTATTTGTACATTCTTTGTGGTGTGATGTTTCCCCCCCAACCTACAAAATTGTATACTCTCGCAATCCCTACATTGTAAAGTTATGTATTGTTAGCTCAAATCCCTTTGAAACATTCCAGGCCACAATGTAAAGCCAGCTTAAACAGGAATCCTTCGGCCCCTAGCCTCCGATACTCGGAGGCAGGGGGCCCATCTGAACTTCCAATATATACACAAGGGTCTATCTCCATTAGGTATTTGTTCTATATGCCGAGGTAGTACATACTTATATTCAATACATATACGCTCAAAAGGGGAATTCTCCCCCACTTCAGAGGATTCTACTATTTTTTACTCTGGTTGCACCTGTTGTGCACTACCAGTTATTTTTAAAGTTATGCTATTGTTGTTGTTATTTAAATGTGTTATTATTGTTCATCCAGGGATTTTTTATAACTGTTGGAAATGTTACTGTACTATGAGAGAAATGAGAGTAATCTGCTGTTCTACTGGTAGGATAATATGTTGAAGAGGTCTTTGAATTCCCAAAATATTCAAATAATCACACAAAATGTGAAAGGATTTAACTGCCCTAGTAAACGGGCTTTAGCTATACGAGATTTAAATAAGAGGGGAGGACATATATTATTGATACAGGAAACACACTTTAAGGGCGATAAGATTCCTAGGTACTTCTCCTCCCAATATCCCCAACATTACCATAGCACAAATGCCTCTAAAAAAATAAATGGAGTAGGCATATTAATACATAAAAACATTTCATTTAAACTTCAACGGGTGGATAAAGACAAAGAGGGAAGGTACTTGGGTATTTCAGGTCTGTTATTCGGTAAACTAGTAAACTTATACGCTCCTAATAATGGACAAGATAAATTTATTTCCCAAGCCACCACTAAAATTATCGATTTCTCCAAGCGCCCTCTTATCGTTGGTGGGGACCTAAATATCCCTCTGGTTCCTGAAATGGATAGTTCAAACCCCAACACCAGATCTAATAAAAAATCACTCCACTCTATTTGGAGAGATATAAAGTCCCTAACCCTCCATGATGCCTGGAGATATTTTCATCAATACACGAAAGACTGCACCTTCTTTTCCAACCCATAGAAAAGCTATTCTAGGATAGACTATATATTAGTAGACCATATTGCACTATCACTAGTCAAAAAAATACACATAAAACATACCTCATGGTCGGACCACTCCCTAGTGGAATGAGTTCTTTTCTGGCCTTCTATCCCGATCAAACCTTTTTAGATTAGATGATTCATTATTGTCGGACCCGCTGGTGTTGGAGAGATTGACTAAACAATTAGAGCTATACTTCTCCCTTAATAATCGCCCCAAATCCAAACCCACTATGATCTGGGAAGCCCATAATGCCTTTATACGAGGCAAACTTATTAAGATAAGAGCTTACAAACGTAAACAAGCCTTAATAGTGTATACTAAGTTAGCAAGTTAGCCCAAGAGGTATCAGAAGCAGATAAAATGAATCCGAACGATCAGTCCCTTCTTGCTACGTTAAAAGACAAACGGAATAGTCTGACTATGTTTTAGGTCTGTTATTGTGGAATCTTGCATATCATCATCCATGTGGGATAGATCTTCCACGTCTGTCAAAGTGCACACGTCAGCAAATGACATATCTGTCTGATATGTCTTCAGAGTCTAAAACCTAGCCTTATGAGATCTAGATCAAACTTGTATCCTCTACAATCTAGAGGTAAAAGTTTGGAGGTCTTTCACAAGAAGGTGGTAGAAGATCTAACCGAACTAGCGAAGTCATGCTCAGGGAACCAGTCTAACTTGTCACGACTAGAACAAAAAGTGATCACTAAACTCCAAAATAACAAGGAAATTGTTATTCACCAGTCAGATAAAGGTGGGAGTATAGTGGTGCTTGATATGTACATCAATGAGGCCCTCAGACAACTGACTGATGTTGAAGCTTATACTCCTTTAACTAGAGACCCCACTGTACAATTTAAGGAAGTGTTGAGGGATTTATTGGATGATGGAGTGGAAATGGGCATTTTAGACAAACAGACATTTGACCATGTATCATGGTTGAAAATCTGATAATGCCCATTTTCCACCACTACCCCGAAGGTCCACAAAAGCCTCACTGACGTACAAGGTAGACCCATAGTGGCAGGAATCGGCTATTTATTAGAGCCCTTGTTTTGGGTGGACAAATTCCTCCAGCCTTTAGTTCAATGTCTACCCAGTTATGTGAGGGATACTTCACATGCATCATCCAAACTGAAGAAAACACTTGGGAGCCAGGATATAGCTGGGTTACCATCGATACCACATAAGTTTGGGATTCAGGCCGTGTCTTTCTTTTTGGACAAGTGCACCAATTTAACTGAAAGACACAAGGGTTTTGTAATCAGACCTGTTCAGTTTCTTCTCCAGCACAATTTTTTCATGTTTTCTGAAGTGTTTTACCTCCAGAGACGTGGAACCGCTATCAAAAGCTTTAACCAAGAAGCCAAGGAAATAGCAGAGGCCTTCTGACCTTTCCTAGGACCAGAAAATATAACAAATAAACTAGAAGTCTTCCTGAAATCTTTAGTAGCTTCAACATAATATTTCAAAGCTCTCACCACATCCA
>CAJPDP010873114.1:0-12034 GCA_905336975.1 Bombina variegata variegata
AGGTTTTATTTTTATTTCACAGGTAACTTTGGATTTATTATTAAATAGGTAGTTAGTTAATAATTGTAACTTTAATTTAGGTCTCTTTTAATTATGTTAAAGTTAGGGGGTGTTAGGTTTAGGGGTTAATAAAGTTTATTTTAGGTTGTTGTGATGTAGGGGGTGGCGGTTTAGGGGTTAATAGGTTTATTTTGTGTTTTAGTTAGTGTTGGCGATTTGGGTGTATGATAGTTTAGGAGTTAATAGGTTTAGTTAGTGTCGGTGATGTCAGAACTTCGATTTAGGTGTTAATAGGTTTAGTTAGTGCCGGCATTGTCGGGGAACTGCGGTTTAGGGGTTAATATGTTTAGTTATTGTTGGCGATGTTTGGGAACGGTGGTTTAGGGGTTAATAGGTTTAGTTAGTGTTGGCGATGTTTGCGACTTGCTGTTTAGGGGTTAATAGGTTTATTTAGTGTTTTAGTTAGTGTTGACGATGTAGGGGAACTGCATTTTAGGGGTTAATAGGTTTAGTTAGTGTTGGCGATGTTTGGGAATGGCAGTTTAGGCGTTAATAGGTTTAGTTAGTGTTAGCGATATTTGGGGACGGCGGTTTAGGGGTTAATAGGTTTAGTTAGTGTCAGCGATGTCGGGAAACTGCGATTTAAGGGTTTATAGTTTTAGTTAGTGTCGGCTTTGTCAGGGAACTGCGGTTTAGGGGTTAATAGGTTTAGTTAGTGTCAGTGATGTCAGGGAACGGCGGTTTAGGGGTTAATAGGTTTATTTACTGATTTAGTTAGTGTCGGCGATGTGGGGGAACTGCGGCTTAGATTAGAACAATGAAAAATTCTGAATATGAATAAAGAGTTGATCCGAAAATTCAGAAACTGATTTATTAATTTTCAGGATTTTAGTTATGGTGCTGATTCTGAAATTCGTATTCATTTGAATCTCCGAATCGGCCAAAATTCATCCAAAAACTAAATTCGTCTGAAACAAATTGCACATGTCTAATTCAAAGATTCTCCAGCTTGGAGAGAAATTGTAGTTCAGACTTCACAAAGGCTGAACTCACTGAATTTTCAAAAGAAAAAGGGCGGAACTATCAAGTACGGTGATATTTCTTTCATTTATATATGTGAAGCAGAGACAAGCCCAGTGCAATATACCACTGCATGATATGAGAGTTTTGTTACACTTACACTTTGTGCATTGCATTTTATATTACTGTACATTTCAGATTGGGCCTTTTCCGTATTATTGCATTTAAGCTTTGCACTTTCTCATTTGTATTTTAATACATTCAAATGTTGATCTAGCAGTGATTTTACACATTCTGATTATGCTTTGAAAGTTTCTGTGTTACTTCAATAACTTAGGATCATACTTTGTTTATTTGTGTGTATATTATATATTGCACTTTGTATGTTCTCCATTGTAAACTGACAGTTTCAGAAAGTGGGAGGGACAGGGCAGTTCCCTTGGCTGAACAGGGGAGTTCCCAGGGTATATCTGAAGCTTTCTCACAAGTCTTGTGAAATTTTGTAAGCATTTAAAACAAGATGATTTCACTGAATTATCTCGCCAGCTGTATGCAGGTGAAGTTTGCTCAAAAGTCACAATACACTTATTTTAACTAATAGAAAAGTAATATATACTTGAAAATAGACAAATGTTAAAACATTTCAGTTTAATTTGGAGAAGCAAAAAAATCTGCCTTTTGAAAATTTCACTAGTGATCTTGCAGTGCTGGAGGATCATTTTAGAATATCTTACCTGAGTGAAGAGGTTTTTTAGAAGGTGTGGTGTTTGAATACTGGTACATATGTGCATATGCTGCTGTAAAAAAAACAGTAACAACTTTTACTAGAAGAATTTTTGCTAATTGAAGTATATGGCAAAATGCTTCTATTTAAAATATGAATGTACCCATGCACATTTCAATTTTGACATTAATAACTATTTAAAATGTAGCTATTTAATTTTTTTATTTATTCATAAACTGCTCTTACTAATATATAATATTACGCATCTAAAGTAAATATATTTCCCTTTTCTTTGCATTATTAATTGTACTCGTTATAATGGAGTTTTAATATCTTTAGACCTTTGTGGTTTTATAGTAGCATATGCAAAAATACAAATGTAAATAGTTACACGCTAAATTCCTATTTTTTACTATATAAATCTTGCCATGTTGAGGAGTGGGCTGAGCAAGGTGCTCCTGGGGTGTGTTTGAAAAAAAAACATACTATACAATTATAAAAGAAATAAAGAGACAATTGAAAGTTGTCCTTAAAATGACATGGAAGTCACAAATAAACATTCATGATTCAGACAGAAAATGCAGAAGTAAAATGGAAAGCTTTTTTTTAATTGTACACTCTGTATATAATTGTTTATTGCATTAAGCCTATAAAGGAAGTTTAAAGATGGTGCCCAATTCTCAAAAAATCACTGGTATGGAGAGAAATCTTCAGTTTATTTTACTGAGCATTATATTGTAATGCAAGTGTCTCTCCATAACATAACACATATTAGTAAACTCCCCTTAATGAGATACACAGTTTCCAAGGTAAAAAATGCCTTTAAAACAATCCCTGAGGGCAGGGCCAGCTCAAGACATTTTGCTTCCTGGGTCAAATAATAAAATGGCGCCCCTCAGTTGGGCCAAACGTTAAAATTCAGCAGTTTGAAATTAGTAATCTCCTCATAGCATTGGTACATTATTCAATGGCAATAAGAAAGAAATCATAGTAGACAGACCATTAATTAATTACAATTTTGTTACAATTGTTTGTAATCAAAATCCTGGTGTGACAGCTGTTCCTTTCTTTGGGGGCCACAAAAACCTAAGGGTTACTGTCCCACCTTGAGAAATGTAGTAAAGCAACTTTGCACTACACTTTAATTATTTATTTTGCCACCTTTAGCTCTGAAATTGTGGCTTTTTTAATTCTTAGAATGAAAAAGTGCACACTGCAGATTCTCAAGGCTAATCCTGCAACACATCTGTCCCTAATTGGCTTTAGCAGATAAGTGACAGTGGCTAACCTAGTTGTTGGCAGAATTAAACCTGGATTGGTGGGTGGAGTTTGCCTACTGAAAAACAATTGCAGCAAACAGAATGTTAAGTTGTTTTAACATTTGGCAGATATGTTATTCTATAGCAGGAAAACAGAAATGTTTTGTAATTACAAGGTGTGTACTGTGCCTTTAATTACATGCTGTCCCTAACCAAGTCACAGGCTACGATAAACTTCTATATAAACTTACTTCAAATGAGTAGTGCTTTAGATAGAGATACAATACCACAAATCTACATGGACACACAGTCCTCAGTATACATGCATTCTCTCAAAGAGGACAGGGATTAGCCAATCCAGATAAAAGAAACAAGCTCTTACATGTTAACTAGCTCCTGCAAATGTTTAGTTATTTGATAAGGATGGTTATTATCTAATCAAGATGGATTGTCATCACAGTCAAATTATTCACTATCTTTCTCTGTGAATAAAACCACAAACAGAGGGCACCTCTTAGTTTAAGACTGTTGTATTAGAATTATTAATCACGATTTGGGGACTCATTGGTGACATACACATATATATTTATATATCCCTTTGCCATTCCATCTGGCAATTTTTTCCAACATCTTTTCACCTCAGTTTGTTTATTGCGCTCTCTATGGTTTAGAGAGCAGATTGCCTCTAATAGTGGTGATTTGAAATTCTTCACAATAACTTCCTAAATCATATGTTCCATATTAGCTCTTTCAAAACCTATGCCAGGTTGAATTTTTCCATCATTCTGATGCAAAATGCCAGTTATGATGGATGAGGACCAGTTAAAAAGCACTAGAGGGTCACTTTGTGTAAGGGATATAAAAGTGCAAAACAAAAAAAAATCTCTAATGTGTTATGACATTTTAATAATGAACTGTTGCTTACATAAAACTGTAGGATAGATTCTTATTTCAATATTTTTATTGAGCATAAAATATACAGAGGAAATATCATGAAAATGCATGGATATCGTATGTCACAGAAATTACATGGCTTTCGCAGGTACAAATTTAACATGGACTAATCTGCTGTATGAGATGATATGTAGCCTTTTAGTACCAAGAGTGGAATTGGTTAGAAAGACCATCCTTTTATCTCGTATGTATTAGTCCAGTGCTCAGTTTTTAATTTTTCTAACATCAGTTAACATTTGTAATAACATGTATCAAAAAGTAAGACCCAACAGGGGACTTTAAACATCAATAAAGTTTTTGCAACAAACACCTAAAACACACGTCTAAACAGATCATTTAAATGAAAGGAGAACGTGTCTTTTATGTTTAGTTTTTTGTGATTGTACGTGTGTGAAAAAGAAGGAGAGAGAATTTTTTTTTATAAAAAATTATTAATAGGGGAGGGAGGGGGGGGGCTGGTGGATGACAGATCTTACTTTCTAATGAGTATTGGGAGGGTTCCAGAGTTCTAACATTGCTTCATGAATGTCTATTTTCCTATTTTTCATATATTGATATCTCTCTATCTGAAGTAGTGAAGAGACTTGTCTCTTCCAAATTTCCAACGTGGGAACATCATTGGATTTCCACTTCCAGGGAATGAGGGCCTTGGCAATATTTAGCATAACGTACAGTAAGGATTTTTTATGTTTGTTTTGTATTTTAGGGAGATCAAGGAAAATGAGAATACTGGAGTAATTTTGCATTTGTAAGTTAAGTTTTTCAATAAGTTCAGTCACTACATCCGACCAAAAAGTACCTACATTTTTGCATGACCACCAAATGTGTGTTAGGTCTGCTTTCTCCCCGCATCCCCGCCAGCACCTCCCGCTGCTTTTCCCATAGATGTGACGTATTCTGGTAGTGGTCAAATACCACCTAGCCAGTAGTTTAAAATGAATCTATATGATGTTAGATGATATCGTGGCTTCCATATGCCTAATGAAAACCCTGTTTCACTCCTTGTGGCTAATTTGTCTGTCAAGGTCCCCAGCCCATTTATGAATAAAGGTAGGGTAGGCTGTACTACTATTTGTTAGAAGGATGTTGCACATTTTTGATATAATATGTCTGGGTTGTGTTTGTTGTATGCATAGATTTTCAAATGCGGTAAGGGGACGACTGAAATTTTCCCTTCGCTTGTGAGTTTGTATGAAGTGTGTCAGTCAAGTATATCCAAACCAAGAATAGAAAAATTCCCTATCATTCCTAGTTTGTTCCCTTTCATTATATCTTTAAGGATAAATTCCTTAATGTGTGATAAAGAATTTTGTGGGAAAGGGTAGTCTGAAGTTGGTAATTCTGGATTGTGTCTATAAGGTGTCATAGGGGCATGTAAAGTGGATATGTGAGTGGACGTTTTTAGGATCTTGTCCCATACTGTAAAAAATTCAGACCATAGTGGATAATGGGTGATTTTCATGGGTCTCACCTTTGGGGAAATCCAAGCCAAGATGCCCATGTTCTCTGATTGTAAAATTGCTCTATCCAGCTGGATCCATTTTTTATCTATTGAGTTGTGGCACCATTCTACTAGGCGTTGTAGAATTGTTGCTTGTCTATATAGTTCGATATTCGGTACTCCCAATCCCCCTCTAAGTCTAGGAAGGAACATAGTATTCTTGGGAATACAAGGTCTTAGTTTCAGCCAAATATATTGTCCTATGGTATTTTGAAGATTTGTCAAAAAATGTCTGGGCAAGAGGATAGGCAATGTTTGAAGCAGACATAGAATTCGGATGAAGGATATTCATTTTAATAATAACCTGTGTTCTGCCTAACCATGAAATTTGCTTATTGCTCCAGTCAGATAGATTGTTTGTTATTTTGTCTTTTAGGGGCTTGTAATTGGCCAGAAACAGGTCTTGAGGATCCGCAGTTAAAAATATACCCAGATACTTCATTTTATGGGGTTGGATGACTAAGGAACTGGAACATTTTATTTTTGTTAAAATTTCATGAGATAATGTAACATTTAAGATCTCTGATTTGGAAATGTTTAAATGGAAATAGGAGAATGTACCATATTTGGCACATTTGTCTAGTAGGACCGGTAGCGAGTGTTCTGGGTTTGTAAGGGTGAACAGATTGTTATCTGCATATAGGGCTAATTTGTGTTCTGTGTCTTTTATTTTTATGCCATATGTTAGAGGATTTTGTCTGATCTTATGATCAAGTGCCTCAACTGATAGAGCAAAGAGTATTGGAGATAGGGGACATCCCTGTCTCGTACCGTTTGTAATGGGGAAGGTATCTGACAGGATATCATTAACCTTCACTTTAGCAATGGGGTTGGAATATAGGGTAAACATTTTGGAAATAAAGTTATTACTAATGTTCATCTGGCATAGTATAGAGCCGAGAAAGTCCCAATTTATTCTATCGAAGGCCTTCTCGGCATCTGTGGATACTAATATCATAGGGACGTGGTTGTTGGGGGCGTAGGAGATTAGTTGCAATATTCTAAGAGTGTTATCTTTTGCTTCTCTTCCTGGAATAAAACCAACTTGTTCTGTTAAGTCTATCAGACAAAATGTTGGCGTACAACTTAACCAACTTAACGTCAACGTTAAGCATTGAGATGGGCCTAAAATTTTCGGGCTTTGTAGGTGGTTTGTCTGGTTTGGGAAGAATTGTGATATATGCTTCCAGCATATATTTGGAAAACTCCCCAGTATTTCAATAGTGTTAAATAATTGTTCCAAGTTGGGGATAAGATATGCGGCAAAATCTTATAGTATTTAACTCCGAAGCCGTCAGGGCCCGGGCTTTTCCCTGTAGGAGTATTTTTAATGGCAAGTGAGATCTCTTCTGGGGCAATGGGGTTGTCAAGTGTTGTGGAGTCTGTTGAGTGAGTCAGAGGAATTAATGTTATTCGAGTTTAACTTAGTGTTATCTGCTGGTTGTTTGAGATTATAGAGTGATTCATAATATTTTTGAAATATTTCCGTGATGGCAAAGCTATCTGTTTTAGTATTACCTTTTTTGTCATTCAACGAGTGAATATAAGATTTCAGGCGTTTGCAGCGCAGTGATCTGGCTAACAGTCGACCAAACTTGTTCCCGTGTCAATAATAGTATTGTTTAAGTGCCATGTTCTGTTTTTGTTGATCTAGTTGTAGTAAATCTCTTAGATTGGTGAGAGCCTGTGTCATCAAGTTGGTAAGGTCTGTTTCGTCTGGATGTTGTTTATGTAATCTTTCTATGTTCGCGAGTGTATGTAGTAAATCATTGTATTTTTCCCTGTGTAGTTTTTGTAGTCTAGCCTTATGTTTAATCAGGAGTCCCCTGATTACACACTTATGTGCCTACCACACCGTCAAGTCAGAAGTTTCTTCAGCGGTATTGATTTGAAAATATTCTATGATGGCTTTTTCTAGTTCTAGTTTAACTATTGTGTCATCTAATAGATGATCACCTAGTCGCCACTGGAATGGGACAAGGGGGGTCTCCGGCCACTCTAAGGTGCACACCACTGGCACATGATCCGACCATGTTATTGGTAGAATCCTGGCTGATTTGAATATGGATAAAATTGTCGGATCTACGAAAAAGTAGTCTAATCGGGAGTAAACACAATAGGGATGCGATAAAAAGTATAATCTTTTCTGATCGGGTTTATTAAGCGCCACACATCGTAGGTAGCCAAGTTTCTAAAAAGAGTATTAATGATTTTGAGGTCTCTCTTTGGTACAGTAGAGGTTCCTCCTGAAGTGTCTAATTTAGGATTCATAGGAGTATTAAAATCTCCTCCTATGATGAGTGAGCCTTTTTTGTTATCCAGTATGGGATTTGATAGTTTTCTCATGAAGGCCCCTTGTGTTTTATTGGGGAAATATGTATTAACAATTGTGATAGGTCACCCATATAATAGCCCATGCAATATAAGAAACCTGCCTTCTGAGTCTTTGTCCATATGTAGTGCCTGAAAAGGGATGGAATGTTTGAAAAGTATTCCCACTTCTTTTTTTTATTTGAGCTGGAAGCGAAGAAGGCAAGTGAGTATTCTTTATAGTGCCATTTTGGTTCATGTGCTCTTTTAAAGTGTGATTCTTGGATAAGAACTATGTCTCCTCCCAGTCTGTGAAGGTCTTTCATGACTATATTACGCTTTGTTAGGCTAATCAGTCCTTTGGTGTTTAGAGTTATAAATTTAAGTGTTTTGTATGCCATGGCAGAGGAGGTGAATGGAGAGGGGGAGAGAATAAAAATAAAATTTATCAGCATCCTGCAAGCATCGATATTTTGCGCTTTCTTACAGACAGTCACGGCTCCCCCCCCTACACCTGCAGTTACAGGTGCTCTCTCTGGACAAAGCTTGTGACAGGTAAAATGAGCTCATAAGCCGGTTAGAAAGACCCCAAAAAATTGCCTCAAAGTTGTTAAAAAGACTCAAAACAGAATACCGGAACAAGAGGTTTTAAACCTGCCTACATCTGCCAAACATCTGCCACTGTCTGTGACATTGTGGAGATTGTCAGGAGCTGAGATCGATACCGTCTGGTTTAAGTACCCTAATACACCATTTTGACAATACCTTTTACGGCCTCCTTTGTCTCTTTTACTTTAAGAATCACCTCAGCATTGGAAGCTTTTTGACTAAAAGCTTTTTAATGGACTTTCATCTTACGGACTTTTTTAGATGAATTTGCTCTGTTAAGACATTGTATTTCTTTATATGTGGTATTTTTACATGTGAAATTTGTGATTTTGTTTATTTTATAACTAGGAAGTTTTTTATTTACCTTTTTTTTCACTATACTGTTTTTACTATACTGTTTTTACTATACTGTTTTTACTATACTGTTTTGTATATTATATTATGCTTATATTATGTATTATTAAATTTATTATTAAATGTATTACTATATGCTTATAATTCTTAAATCCATGGATTGTTATTAAGATACTACACTTGATATTTAGTAGACTTTGGTGAGTACTTTGTTTGCTACTTGGGTTTAGTTAATTAGCAGATATTGGTCAGCAAGTTTTAAATAGGAGAATTTCACTGATCCCTATTTTTTTACCTTCGCTTCCTTTTGTTGTTGTAATAGTAATCTAAGAAACTCCCCCTTGAAGTAGTCACATAATAGATTGGGTCAAACAGCGACTGCGTAAATACAAAAATCTTTAGTGAATTAATAAAAAGAAAAAAACCATATACATACAAGATCAACGAGAAATATATTATTAACTTGATGCTCCTTTTATTAACTTGATATGAGGTCTGCATCAAATGTAAGCAGAAGCACCCAGCAGTGTTTTAAACATTTGCAAGTATTGTCATACTCTGCTGCTGAGTGCTGCTACCCACAGCGCGACCCATCCTCAGACTGTGGGCATCAGTATTAACCACAATCAAACTTTATTCTGCTGGCTGGCTGAACATTTTTAAAATAGTAACATCATCTAAACATATGCAACAACCTTTAGGAACATGCTGAAAAGCAAATAGGAGGATCAATAAAGAATATATAATTTGTTGCTTTATTTGTGAGTATGATTTGTTGCTATTGCCACACATGAGTGATCTCAGTCACATTCTAACATTGTTCTAATAGCCAACCAGGCATTTTATGTAGACTAATATCAGTCATGTTTTTACAACAACCTGTAGGTAAACGGTAAACAGGAACAAAAACCTATAAGAGGAACCAATACATAAAAATTAGACCATAAAATTACTATATATTAATGTCTCTTAGCGTAGTCTCTTCAGAGGATCACCCATGTGGTGATAAAGATGTTGAAGATAACCTAGAAGGGAATATACGAAACCTCATCCTGGTGTAAGTGTAGTGTTTTGATCACTGTCACCGTGAGGCTGAGGTGCTGATCCTGTGTTTTCTGATTCCGAGTCAGGAGGGGTGATTTTTAAGCCTAGTTTCTCGCTGAACTTGTAGAGATCTTCAGGAGAGCGATATGTTATAGTTTCACCATTCTTTGTGGTAATTATGCTTACCGGGAAGCACCAGCGGTATTGAATCCCGGCAGATCTAAGTGTATCTGTAATGAATCTGAGTTCTCAATGTTTTTGGAGAGTAGCTGGACTGATGTCAGAGAAAATTTGGATAGAGAAGCAAGCATGTGTGATAGGGGACTTAGACCTAGCATTCTTCAGTAATTCTTCTTTGTCCAGGAAATTTAAAAATCGCACTATTACGTCCCTTGGGGGTGCTTTTACTGTAGGTTTTGGCCTCAGAGCCCCGTGAGCCCTTTCCAGGATCACTTCTGGCGCAATTGGGGTTCCCTTGATTGAGCTAAATAAATCCTGAAGACAGCCCTGAAGAGCAGATGGTTTTATGGACTCAGGAATACCCCTGATCCTAAAGTTGTATCTTCTGTTGCGATTGTCGAGATCTTCGACTTTATCCAATAGAAAACTGATAGATTCTTCATGGTTGTGTAGCTGTTTAGTTGATAGCTGTGCATCATCACACAGTATCATTTGTGTACCTTCAAGCTTGGACATTATTTGCTTTACCTGTGTGATGTCTTTGCCTAGTTCGCCAAATAGGCCTCTGACCTCCTTTTGGACTTCTTTAATGTCGTCTTTGGATGACAATGATTTTAGCGATTGTTGATCCAGTGTCATTGGGGGAGTCATGTATTTGTGCTGAAACTTGTTTCTTGTGTGAGTCAGATACATTTTCAGCCTGAGGATCTGCTACTTTTAAATATTGGTTCAGGGTTGTAGATTTGAGAGGCTTCTCCATTTTAGTTGCTCTCTTGCAGGGCATCACAGTATGCACAAGAAGGATCAATGCAAGCTTCTGTAGCTCAAAATAAAGTTTATTTAGTGCTATCAATGCACAGAGTAAGATTTTAATGATCCCACACTAGTGGTTAGTGGGGAGAATATATGGACTCTGCGGTATATAAAGGTATGCTTGTGATGACCAAGATTAGATTGAATGCAGCCTTGTCTGTTTTAGTGTTGAACAGAGTTCTTTATTCATTTTTAGGGCCCACTAACAGTTCAATTTGTGGAGTCTCCATTTAAAATTTGTTACAGGCTTAGGTGTATGAGTACGGCTATTTGTAGGCTAGAGAGATGAGGTTCCCAAATGTATATAACAGCCTAGTCCCTTGATCCCATAGGTAGAGCTTATTAAAGTGCGCAACAGATATGTCAGGTAAATTAGAATAAAAGAATAGCAGTGTATTTACCCTGGGTTCTGCATCTCTTTTATTGTGAGGAGATCTTTTCTGCCCCCTGTCAGCGGTAATTTTCGGCCGTTATAATGATGGTCCCTTTCAATCCTGTTTCCTAGGCAGTTGCGCCTGAGACCTTTATCAACTGGTGGGTGGTATTGAGGCCTAATCTGCTTCCTTGTTAGGAGCTGCGGTGTAGGGTTGTGAGGCTAAGTCGCTCTGTGCCACCTAGCTGGTGATCGATTTTTGCCCACTATAATCTGTTTAAGCTAGATGTCTGATGTGGCTCTCACCCTTTTCTTTCCATCGATCGTGAGCCACGACCCGGCCCGGAGCTGCGTCCTCCGTGTAAGAATCATGCACTATACAGCGGTGGGTGGTATGTGACACCGGGTCGCCTAGTCGTGCTCAGGATTGCTTTTGAGAGCAAATTTGACCGGGATTTCACTGAGGCAACCCCAAAGGGAGAATTATAGCTACCACCTGTAGGAGAGATTCTAATCCTTCTGATCCAGTTTGTAAGCATTTTATCAGATACTGTATAGGGGAAAGATCTCAGTACCTAAAACAGGTGCAGAGAAAATGTACTTGCACTGTAAACAGCAGCTAAATATATGTGTAGTAACTGGCTAGATAGATTTTAGGTAATACTTAAAATATATTTAATGTGAGTATATAACTCATTAAGGGGCCGATTTATCATTGTGCGTGCACACATGATCCGATATTGCTGCTGGTGCATATTCGCGGACAATCGGCCGCTAGCAGGGGGTGTCAATGAACCCGATCGTATTTGATCGGGTTGATTTCTGCCGATGCCTGTCAGCAACCTCAGAGCAGACGGACAGGTTATAGAGCAGCAGTCTTTACGGAGCTTGAT
>CAJPDP010874143.1:0-10584 GCA_905336975.1 Bombina variegata variegata
TGATTAAGGGTTTCTATTTTTAAGGAAAATTATTATTTGTATTGGTTATAACCCTGCCATAAGCTGATATATTATTTGGATAGCACTACTAAGATTTTCATAAATATACTGACAATGTACAAGATCACCATGAATAAGGGGAGACAAAATAAATAAGACAGGTATGTTATTGATCAGGAACGACAGCCCTCAGTAGTTTCCTGCCAAAAGAAGCCTCTCAACAAGGTTTTCAACAGTTTATGATAGATAAATTTGGTGACAGGCTTTCTGGCCTGAATTAAGGTAACAGTTACCTTACAAGCCGTCAGCTCTGAAATTCTGATGAAAGAATAGACCTTGAGAACGAAGGTCCTTTCTGAGAGGAAGCCACTTAGGCAGTCAAGATGCCATTTAAAGCCCTGCATGGCCAAGTCAGAACAATCAGAATCACTGAAGCTCATTTTAGTTTGATTGTGGCTATCACCCTAGATAACACAAATGAAGGAAAGACCAGGGGAAAACTACAGAATCTTTTAGATCAGCCTGATGATCCTGAGACCTAGAACAAAAGCAGGGCAGCATGTGATTCAAGCAAGACGCCATGCAATTTATTTTTGGCAAGCTTTAATGTATCACTATATAGTAAAATACTAACAGGTTCAAAGACTATTCTCCTAGGTGAAAACGATAGTGACTGAAAAAGTACGCCTCCCAATTCTTCACTCAAAGGATGTGAATGGCTGAGATCAGACAATTGTTACATTTCACCCATCTGATTATGCAGGATACTTATTTCATCACTAGTTTACAGTGAGTTACTCTTTAACAATTTATTTAAGACCCTGTTGCAATATTGTGCAACTGACATTTTCAGAAGTTTGGGCCAAATCTGTAGGGCCCTGAAAACTGCACTGTTTTCCAGAATGTTTATTGGTAACTTTGCTTCCTAAGGAGACCAAACTTCCAGCACTCAGACCCCCAAGACTGCTCCCACACACTTTAGGCTGGTGTCTTTCATTATCCCAATCTAGACTGAATGAGGAAATGAGGCCGCCTGCCACAATATAGAGGATTTAGTAAAAAAATAAAAATTAAGACAGGTCCTTGTAATCTCAATTTCATTGTTGGAGCATGGACTACTTTATATTCCAGAGAAGAAACAGATTTTGAAGACATATAAGAAGCATATATCCAACAAGTCTTCCCATAATTTCCAGAAAGCATAAATGTATCTAGTAAGATTGCTTATCCCAGGCATTCTTGAAGGCCCCCACCGTGTTTGCCTTCACCACATCTAATGGAATTTTCTGGGAAAAAGTGTTTATGTAAATTACCCCTGAACCTAATACCTTTCAGCTTGAGATCATGTGCATACATTTTTCTTTTTATGAAAAATATTCAAAGACTCAGCTTTACCAAGTTATTATCATATCACCAATTGCCCTTCTCTCTCCTGTAAGCTATACATATTTAGGTCACTGAATCTTTCCTGTTAAGTTTTATTTTTTAGACCATGGACAATTTAGTAGCCCTCCTTTGAACAGATTCCAGTTTCTTTATATACTTTGGGAGATATGGCCTCCAGAAATGTACACAATACTCAAGATCAGGCCTTAATAGTGATCTGTAAAGTGGCATAAGAACTTTACTATTTCTGCTGCAAATTCATCTACCCATACATGCAAGCATTCTACTGGCCTTAATAGCTGAGATACTACTAAATTATAAATAATCTGAAATAGCAATTCCCAGTTCCCTTTGCTCTTTTGTAACAGTCAGTAAAGTGTTATTGAATCTGTAATTAATGTTTAGATTTTGCTTTCCTAAATGCATAATTTTGCACTTTGAAATGTTAACATTTAGATCCTAGTCATGTCCAATCCTCCAATTTTTTTTATATCACGTATGTGAAACATCAACTCTATTAGAAATGTTTATATTATCTGTAAACAGACTTTTTCCTGTGGCTGCTCCCTCTACTGAATGCACTCCATTTACTAAGACACTCTTGTCTATAAGCCAACATTTTACCCAGTTCACATCTACTGCTTCACCCTGGTCAAACACTTTAGTTACCTAATCAAATAATTCAATTAAATTAGTCTGACAATCTCCCTGAAGTAAACCATGCTGTTATTGATCCTCTAAATGGCTTGTCTTAAGGTAAGCTATAATTCTTTTAAGAGTTTCCATTAATTTCCCACTTCTGAAGTGAAGACTGACTGGCCTGTAGTTACCAGGTTCTTCCCTACTGCCCTTTTTATAAAGATGTACTACATTTGCTATTCTTCTGGCAAAGGGAGCTGCATCTGAGGCAACCACCTTGTGGCCAACAACTTACATGCATTGGGCTATGGAAGGCAGAAGAGTTTGCTGACATTGAGCACAAGACTGTTGAATTTGCATAGCAATTGAGTCTATGATTGACCAAAGGAAGGATACATGAGTTTGAGGTATCAAGGAGCTCTTTGGCAGATTGATGCACCAAACATGACTGGAAAGCAGTTGAAGAACAGCATTAAAGTGAATCACAGCAAGCTGGATAGAGGGTGCTTGTACCAGAATATCATCTAGATAAGAGTTCTACTGAGATGCACAAAGCTGTCACTACTCTCCATAAGGCAATACCAAATGGTAGAGCCACAAACCGGTAATGCCTGTTTAGGAAGACAAATACTGAAGATACTCCAGATGATTCCTGTAAATGGTAATATGCAAAAAAGCATCTATTAGACTGATTGTAGGCATAAACTGACCCTCCTGCACTAAAGGAAGAATAGTGTAAATAGCTTCCATCTTGAAAGTGTGAACTTTCAAAACATTTTGAGATCCAGGATAGGCTAAAAAGTGACTTTCATTGGTACTAAGAAGAGCTGTAAATAGAAATCCTGATTCAGCTATGTGGCAAAAATTGGAGCAATAACACCCACTGAGTCCAAATCTGCAAAATAAGCCAGGAAGGAACTTGATACAGGAGGAATCTTCCTCACGGGGTCTGAATCAAAACGTATTCAGTACTCCAGATAAATAATACCCAACACCCAAGGGTCTACAAGAGACATCTCCCAAGTCCCTCAAAACAGTTTCAATCTGCCCCCTAACAAAAACTTTCTGGAGTGGGGGGGGGGGGCACACCTTTATTCAAACTTGAAGGATAGATAAGCTTTCTTGGATTGCTTAGTCTTAGACCAGGAAGTGCTGGGCTCCCAAGAAGACGTGGGTGATACAGATCATTGGGTAAAAGAAGTCTTTTTTTTTTTTTTAAAAAGTAACTAAAATGCCCCAAAGGCCTAGATTTAGCTTTATATTTAACTTGGAGCAAGAAAGTATTTTGCCCCAAAAGGGGAGTGACAACCGTCTGCCTTTAGAAACCATTTCTGAAGAGCAGGATTTAACCCATAAGGCTCATCTTGCCAAAACAGCCATGGCAGTGCACCTTGCATTAAATGTGGATTATCACCACTGCTGAATCACTAATGAAGCTATTAGCAGGCCTTAAGAGCTTTAAACAATCTATTTCTTTCAAGCATGCTTCATTAGATAAGAGCAATGAAAGGTTGTCAGACTAGATTAGAGTAATTGCAGCTAAGTAAGCTACACTGACACCTGGGCGGAACATAAATACTGCCCGCTGAAAGGATTGTATATGAAAGCCTTCAAGCTTCCTATCCATGAAAGAGGGACCATCCTCTAAGAGAATGCTAGTCCATCAAGCAAGGGTAGAAATTGCTCTGTCAACTTGTGGATCGGTATCCAACAGAAGGAGGAAACATGGCTTTGAATTTTGCGGATGGAATAAATGGTATATACCCGTTTAATCTGTTCCTTAGTCACTAGCTCAGTCACTGAATCAGGCACCAGGAAAGAACTGGGTTGTTTAGGAGCCGGCTTAAAGGACTTTTTAACAAGTGGCTTTTGAGGAGTGGGAGAATTATCTGCTGTCAAAACACTCAACGCCTCCTTGAATAATAATGCATGAATAATGCTTTTAGCATGACATTAAAAGGACACATACGGTGCCCATTTTAGGAATCCTTCCTCCCTCCTCCATCCTTTAAAACTCCATATTCCTGCATGTAAAACTCCCTCCTTTCTCCTTCCTCCTGTAACCCTCTTCCATCCTCTAAAACTCTATGCTCCCTCCTCTGAAACTCACTTCTTCCTCCGCCTTTTGGTAAAACTGCCTCCTTTCTGCTTCATCCTCCCTGTATCATGCTACCTCCTCTGTCCTCCCTGCTTAATTCTGCCTCCTCCATGCTACCTCCTCTGTCCTCCCTGCTTCATGCTGCCTCCTCCCTGATGCCTGCTCTATTCACCCTCTTCCATGCTGCCTGCTCTATCCTCCCTCCAGGCAGCAGAGAGGAGGGAGCATGAAGCAGGGAGGATAACGCAGGCAGCATGGAGGCGGGAGCATGAAGCAGGAGGGAGGATACAAACAGGCAACCTTGAGGAGGGAGGAGAGAGGAAGGAGCATGAAACAGGAAGGATAGAAAAGGCAGCATGAAGCAGGGAGGACAAAGGAGAGAGGATAGAGCATGCAGCATGGATCAGGAAGGACGAAGCAGAAAGGATGCAGTTTTAACAGAGGAAGAAGATAGGAGGGAGTTTCAGTGGAGGGAGCATGGAGTTTTAGAGGATGGAAGAGGGAGTTTTAAAATAGGGAGTATGGAGTTTTAAAGGATGGAGGAGGGAGTATTGGAGGAGGGAGCAAGGATGTCCTAAAATGGACACTGTATACATATCTTCCACCATTACTTCTGTGTGTGTGTGTGTGTGTGTGTGTGTGTGTGTGTGGAGGGGGGTACTGAATCTCTGAAAACCCATCATCAGAAGAGAATCTTTAGATTCTAAAGTACACTAGAGGAAACTACCCTAAGGGAAGTCCCTGATGAGCTCAAGACCTACAAAATATCAACATCTCCCACATGCATGCATTTGCATTTAATTGATTGAGGCATGATAGCCATCAACTCAGTAACAGCAGAGGGAATTTATTATATACATTTTAGTAATAGTTCTTTAGAACCTTCCAAAACATAGCTGTGGTGAGCTCTAGGACCCTAAACTCTAAATTAAGGGCAGAGCTGCAAGACCCTGTTTAGGATTAGACACAGACTCTACACATGTGATACACATCTGAGTAGGGGGCTACACAGTAATACCCTTACACCGTAGACAATAGCAGATCCAGAGAACTGAGCTGCACTTAATTGCTCATAACAGTAGTGAAAGGAAAAGGAAAGATAAGGGTGCTGGTATATCTGAGGCAACAGATGAAGTATACAGGGCATGTGGACAAATATAGAATATGTACTGCAGAGATTGTACAAAGACTGCTTTTTTACCAAGTCAAAATCCGGGACTCCTCCCTCATCACCAGGGAACTGCGAGTTCCCTATTAATGATTGGTGTAAGAAACCGCTGTGATACAGTCTGACTGGAAACACAGGTAAGTCTCTATTTTCAGGAGAGGCCAGCTCTGAAGAGCACTAACAATTGCAGTTCCAAAACATTTGATCGGTAACCTCGCCTCCTGAGGTAACCAAACTGCCAGACTGCACCCAAACACGAAGGACTTGCATCTGTCATGATCACAGTCCAATTTGGACGAACAAAGGATGCCTCTAGAACAATGGACTGATGATTTATCCACAAGGAAAGGCATTGTATTGCTATAATCCCTGCCCCATTGACAAAGCATACAAAGCTAGAGAGGTCTTATATGAAACCAAGCAAAAGGAATAGCATCTGATGCTGCTATCATCATACCTAACGACTCCATGCAAAGAGCTACAGAGGAAAAAAGGAACTAACTTAAGATTTGAGCAAGATGAGAGTAAGTTAAGCCTCCTTTGATCCGTCAAGGAAAGTCTCATATAGACTGAATCTATTATGACACCTACAAAAGTAACCCTGGACTGAGAAGAATGAGAACCCTTTGGAAAATTGATTCTCTAACCATGCCCTTGAACAAGCAAAAAGAGTCTGTCTGTATGAGATACTGCTAAATGTAAGTATGGAGCCTGTACAAAGATACTGTCCAGATAAGGAAACACCGAAACACCCTGAACTCTTATAACCGATAAAAGTCCCCAGAGCTTTCGCAAAAATTCTGGGAGCAGTAGCCAGACTAAATGGAAGAGCAACAAATTGAAAGTGCTTGTCCAGGAATGCAAATATTAGAATCTGATGATTTCCGAGATAGCATTAGGAACCAGGAAAAACCTCAGGTGACTTAGCAGTAGGTTTAAAAATCAAATACAGTTGCTAAACAGACTTATCCTCTGGAACCTTAGAATTGAATCCTGAACCTCTAAGGTACATAAAACGTCTCTTAAAAGAGGCCGAAGATGTTCAAGCTTAAACAGAAAAAAGGATGCTACTGTGTCAATCAGAAACTCTTGATCATTTGAAAATACCTCACCTTCTGAGGCTAAAATTATACAAACCTTGATCAGAAACATGCAGCTTAAAGTGATTGTAAAGATTAAGGAATTCGTGCCCAGTATCTAAAAATACTCACTTTAATTCCTTAAACTTTCAGGGGTGGGGAAATTTAAAAAAAAAAAAAAATGCTTACCTGATGAATTTCTTTCTTTCCAGACATGGAGAGCCCACGACGTCATTCCAATTACTAGTGGGATATTCACTCCTGGACAGCAGGAGAAGGCGAAGAGCACACCAGCAAAGCTGTTAAGTATCACTCCCCTTCTCCCCAATGCCCAGTCATTCGACCGGAGGGAAATGAAAAAAAAAAGGAATAACACAAAGGCGTAGAGATGCCTGAGGTTTAGTAAAAAAAATAACTGACTTAAAAATAAGGGTGGGGTCGTGGACTCTCCATATCCGGAAAAAAAAACAAATTTATCAGGTAAGCATAAATTTTGATTTCTTTCCTAAGAACCAATACCCAAGCTAGAGGACACAGATGAAAAGGGAGGGACAAGGGAGGGATAACAAGATAAGCAGACCTAAACAGAAGAACCTTTCTCCCAAAAGAAGTCTTAGCCGAGACAAAAGAATCAAATTTGGAAAAAGTATGCAGAGAGGACCAAGTTGCAGCCTTGCAAATCAGTTCCACAGAAGCTTCATTTTAGAAAGCCCAAGAAAAGGAATCAGCCCTCGTGAAATGAGCTGTAATTCTCAACCAGAAAGAAAGAGAAGCAGCAGTAGCTTTCTGACCTATACGCTTTCCAGAGAAATAAACAAACAGGGCAGAGGACTGGCGAAAATCCTTAGTCGCCTTAGATAAAATTTTAAGCACGCACAACATCTCAGTTGTGCAAAAAACGTTCCTTATGAGGAGGATTAGGACAGAGAAGGAACAACAATGTCCTGATTAACATTCTAACTAAAACCACTGTAGGAAGAAAACCCAAATTAGAATGAAGAACCGCCTTATCAGCATGAAAAATAAGATAAGGCGAATTATACTACAAAGCCGAGAGAAAGAAAACAAAGAAACAAAAACCTTCCAAGATAATAACTTGATATCTATTTAATGCAATGGCTCAAGAACAAGTATAAGGTTCCAAGGATGAGCAAAAGATTTAAACACAGTCCTGATTCTGACCAGGGCCTGACAAAAGATTGAACATCTGGCACATCCACCAGACGCTTATGTAACAAAATAGGTAATGCAGAAATTTGACCCTTTAGAGAACTGACTGACAATTCCTTCTCCAAACCTTCCTAGAGAAAAGACAAAAACCTATGAATCCTGACCCTACTCCAAGAGTAGCCCATGGATTCACACCAATACAGGTATTTACGCCATACCCTATAGTAAATCCTTCAAATAACAGGCTTTGCCCGCCTGAATCATGGTCTAAATGACTGACTCAGAAAAAAACATGCTTAGATAGAACTAAGCGTTCAATCTCCAAGCAGTCGGCTTCAGAGAAACTAGATTTGGACAAAGGAATGGACCCTAAGTTAAAAGGTCCTTCCTCAAAGGCAATCTCCAAGGTGGAAGAGATGACATCACCACTAGGACTGCATACCAGATCCTACACCATGCAGGAGCTATGAATTTACCAATGCTCTCTCCTGTATGATACGAGCAATGACTCATGAAGGAAAGCAAACAGAGGAAACAGATATGCTCGACTGAAATCCTACGGAACCACCAGAGCATCTATCAGGGCGGCCTGCGGGTCTCTTAACCCTGAACCATACCATGGAAGATTGGCGTTCTGCCGAGACGCCATCAGATTCAACTCCAGTACCCCCCATTTAAGGGTTAACCTGGAGAACACCTCTGGATGGAGAGACCACTCCCTGGGATGAAATGCCTGTCTGCTCAGGAAATCTGCTTTCCAGTGTCCACTCCTCGAATGTGGATGACAGGTAGACAACAATAGTAAGCTTCCGCCCACTAAATAATCCAAGCCACCTCCTTCATGGCTAAGGAAATCTGAGTTCCTCTCTGGTGGACGATGTAAGCCACTGAAATGAGTTGTCTGACTGGAGTCGAATAAACCGGGCTAAGGACAACTGAGACCAAGCCCTCAGAACATTATAAATCACTCTTAACTCCAAGATGTTCATGGGGAGAATAGACTCCTCTTGACGACTGGTCTAAATCTATCTACTGAGACAAATCCAAATGGTCGGCGTTCCATTGTCTGAGCATGCATAATTGCAGAGCTCCCAAATGCAATCGAGCAAAGGGAAAGATGTTCATGAAAACAACTATCAGACCAATTACCTGCATACAAGGAGCCTGAACAGCAGAATACAGAGAGAGGCAAGAACAATTTAGGATTTTTTTACCTCTGTCAGAAAAATTTACATAGATAAAGAATCTATTACGGTCCCTAAGAAAACTACCCTTGTAGATGGAACAAAGGAACTCTTTAATCCCCGGGATCTAGATACGCTTCCATCCAAGAAAACAAAGAAAAAACAACAAGGTCTCTGAATAAAAGATTGCTTGAAAAAAAAAAAAGGATGGCACCTGAACCAAAATGGCATTCAGGAAGGGTGTCACTGTAATTTCCCAAGACCCGAAGGAGTCTTCTGGAAAGACAAATCTCAGGAACTTGAGGCAAACCCTTAGGATGGGAACATGAAGGTACGCAACCTTCAGGTCTATGTTCGTCATGAACTGACCCTCTTGAGCCAATAGAAAAATGGAACAAATATTTTCTATCTAGATACTCTGAGAAAATTGTAGGATAGATCCTAGGCCCTGTTTCATCACTGGAACCAGAACTATCGTTCCCAAGGGGCGGTCCTGAACACAGTTCAAGAGTGCCTCTCTATTTATCTGGGACTACAGATAAGATGGACTGCAGATAATCCTGAGAGGAGAAAACTGTCCCTGGGAGGGAAAGATAGAATTCTATTTGAAACCTTAATATACTACTATGTCCACAGCCAAAGGATCTGGGACAACTCATATCCATACACCATGCTGACTTAGACTCAGCTGCGGGTTTCTTTGACTACTTCCCCCAGTTTCAAGACAGATCTAGATTCCAAGAAGACTTGGACTGTTCCTACTTGAAGAGGAAGACTTTCCTTTGGAGATACTGAAAGGAACGAAAACTACTCTGACGTCCTTTATCTCCTTTATTTCCACCCAAAGAATCAGGAAATATTCCTGCCACCAGGTCCAAACAAGTCTTACCCTTGTAAGGAAGCGCTAGAAGCTTGGACTTAGATTTCAGCCATAACGTCCTATGGCTAGGACAGAGAAGCACGATATATTGGCTCCCAGTCTAATAGTTAGCATGGTAGCATCAGAAATAAAGGGATTGGCTAGTTTGAGAGCCTTAATTCTGTCTAGGATCTCCACCAAAGGAGAGTCTACCAAAATTGGTACAGACAAGGCATTGCACCAACAAGATGCCGCACTTGAAACAGTAGCAATGCAATGCCATTGAAGACCTTGCTAAACATACATAATCCTCAAAAAGCCCCCAGCTTTTTGTCCATATGATCCTTAAAAGAGCAGCTATCCTCTATAGAGTAGAAATAGCCCCTTCTATTCTAGGCACCGTGCGCCATGAATTTTTTAATGGCGTCAGCGACAGGAAACATCTTTTTAAAAAGATAGACAGGGGAAAAAATATCCCTGGCTTCTCTCATTCTTGTGCAAAAATCTCCATTGCACGGTCAGGAACAGTAAACACTTCTACAGAAGAATGAACATCATATTAACTATTAAGTTTAATAGATTTCTTAGGATTGACACCGACAGGCGTATCGGAGTCGTCTAAAGTAGCCAAAACCTCCTAAAAATACACAACGGTGTTCAAGCTTAGATCTGAAGGATACTACTTCAGCATCAGATGAAGGAATTATACTGTCTGAATCTGAGGTTTCGCCCTCAGAGGCTACCAACGTATCCTCCTCATCAGTCTTATGAGGAAGGGCAACCTGTGTAGCAGTAGGTAGGACAGAAACCTTACTATCTGAATCTCTTGATGTGTTAGAAAAATTAAG
Organism: Bombina variegata variegata; assembly: GCA_905336975.1. Taxonomy (NCBI): domain Eukaryota; kingdom Metazoa; phylum Chordata; class Amphibia; order Anura; family Bombinatoridae; genus Bombina; species Bombina variegata. Next base: position 10,432 of record CAJPDP010874143.1, read on the forward strand.
GGATTTTGGCATTGAAGCCAAGTGCTGAATTAGGCACTGATAAAAATGTGAAAGGAAATAATTAAAAAATACACTTTATTTAACAAATATGCAAGGACAAACAATTATATCTATAATTGGATCAGATAGGTATAGGTGGGAAATCACCATCCA
>CAJPDP010874662.1:0-10380 GCA_905336975.1 Bombina variegata variegata
TATTATGTACATAATAACCTAAATCACAAAAACAACTCCTCCACCAGAGGTTGGTATGCAATAAATTGCACAAATCAGCCAACTTAGTTTACCATGAGGATCTATGTGAATGTGACACACTTCTATTTTACGTGAACAATACACGTTAAACGAATGCACATAATTCAATCAAAAATTGCATTTAGGTCATGAACATTTTGAGTACATATATGGAGCATGCTCCAAAAGATAAAGTTTGGGCCCAAATTAAATGATAAATGCCGACTCTATTCTGGAGTAGACTGTCCCTTTAAAAACAACATTAGCACAGTAATAAACTGCTCTAACATATTATAGCATAGTATTATTGCTTTTTGGCTCTTTAAATTTTTTTAAATATTTTCTTTAAAAATTGGTACGCATTACATGTAAAAAACGATGCACATCTTAAGTAATTTCAAAACATTTTTAAAACCAATCAAAAAATTTATTTTGAAAAGAATAGGGTTATAGGATGCAAACTGCTATTTTTTCCAATAAATATTACAAATGAATACTAAATGAGTCATACAAATCTCTATAATAAAAAAGAATACAAATGGGGCGAAGCCGGCCGAGGACGAACATGGCCCGCAAACTATAGAAGCTCCGGGGCAGTCAGTCTCGGCGGACGGTCTACAGAGGGATTATCCCTATCAAATCCACTATAGCACGGCATGAAATAGTGCCACACATGCAGGGGAAAACTTTACAAGTGCAGAACTGCAAAAACGAAGCAGAGAATGGAGCCTAAGAGGCAGACGCTGCAGCCTAGCAAGAAAAGCCACGCAACCTTTATCTAATGGTGCAGCAGTAAAGGACAAGCTTCAACAGTGGTGTATCACATCGGAGCAACTGCAGTGCTTCTGGCGAAACGTAACGGAACTTGCTGGGCACACAACAGAATGCAAGTATACAATGCACTGCAATAAACACGTATAACGATTGGGGCACATTCAATATAACTGCCTGAGATATGGCCGGTCTGGCTCTGCAGGATCAGAGTGACCACATATATTAGCGCTCCATGACAGTTACCACTATAACCACAGCAGAACTGCCAGTGCCTAATACTCTGCAGAGGGGCCTTACACTTTTCCACTACGCCACAAGTGTTTGAACATAAGACATAGTGAAACTTCACAAGGAATAAGGATTTATCCTCCCATGCACAAACTTTATGCTCAGCCCTGCAGCCACATAACAAGGGACATGTGCAGGGACGTTCATCTCTGTATGTAGCCAAATACATAGACCAACACCCTAGCCAGACCCATATTCTGTACTTAAAGCTAGCATTAAGACAGACAATCCACATTCATAGTCAGCAAGAGGTGGTTACAATCAACATTACACTTTACATCACCAACATGGCAGCAAAGAACAAATCTAAGGGAGACAGAGGTGCAAAATCAATGAACACGCATGGTAACAAACTCAATGCTTTTTTCAAACCCTTTGATGGGCCAAACACCAGCAACATAGACACAGCTGTGTCTGACAATGCGGACAGTGCAGAACATACCATTTTCAATATGGAGGCTCAAGCCACAACAATCACTAAAGCAGACCTTAGTTATTTGCCCACAAAGGAAGACCTTACTTACTTTATGGCCCAAATGAATAAAACTAAAAAAGAGGGCCTGGCGGAAATGAAACGTGAGGTAAATGCGCTAGGACACAGAGTGCTTCAACTGGAGGAGCAGGTCGAAGAGACTTCCAAAACCTCCGACAACATGGCAATCGCTATAGAGCAGCAGAACTCCACCATCTTGCAATTGCAGGCTCAGGTAGAAGACCTCAACGCCAAAATCTATGCATCAGAGGAGTTCCTGAACAAATCCAGTCTGCCCAGATGCCATCATATCTACAGAACTTGTTCAAATATCTCTTGGACCTGAAAGCAGAGGACAGCATACCGATAGATAGGGCTCATAGAGCTCTGAGAGCCATACCCGCTCCGTCAGCACCTCCCAGAGACATTGTTTTATGTTGCCACAGATTCGTGAATAAGGAGAGGATTCTGCAGGCAGCTCGAAAGGAGAAGATTCTATCTAAGTCTATGCTGATCTAAGTGCACTAACACTAGCGAAACGCAAAGAAGCCCGACATCTAACCCTGCATCTCTCAGAGCTGGACATTCCTTACTGATGGGGGTTCCCATTTTCCATAAAGGTGATAAAAGATGAAAAAACTTCTATAGAGACTCTGAGGATCTAGAAACCTTTTGCAAACAGTTGGGAATTCCTCAGCCATTGCTACCATCATTGAGAGACAGCGACAAGGATAACAGAGCTCAAACAAATCTCCCACCCAGGCCACAGCGCACAGAATGGGTGACAGCCCCAAAGAAAAAGAGGAACGCAGCACCTCTCACTCCGAACCAGAAAAGAGGAGAAGCAGATCCAACCTGAGGTTTTGTTCCGGACAACAAACATACCTTCCTTCTCTTGACTTAGAGGCTCTAGTGGGTATGAGACCCCACAACAAATAACCAGTTCTGGGTTATACTCCTTTGGACTTTCCCTAGGACTGATGTAACATAGCGCTATGCGAATAATTAGCAACTTAGATGCCCCCCCTGATATGACTGTCCCCCGGGGCATGACTGGTTAACACCCGGTCACAAGCTCATTACTCCCCTCCTAGTAGCATTAGAGCTATTGGTACTTTTGTTTTCAGGGATACAACATTATCCAATAACGCGACATGCTAAATCCCTATCTGAACATCAACAGCAGGTAAGATCTCTGCTACATACGCACTTGTCACACCTACAAGGATACTAATGACTGAGAAGATACTTTCCATACTATCACAAAACACGAAAGGACTCAATTCGCCCACAAAATGTTTAATAGCCCTCAGATGCTTTGCTAAACATAAAGACTCAATCATTTTTATACAGGAAATCCATTTTTTGCAGGCGGCTGAACCAAAATTTTCTTCCAAGGCTCATCCTTTGAGTTTTTTTAATTCTCTCCCTACCAAAAAGAAAAATGGAGTAGGCATCCTATTACATAAAAATATCAATTTCACATTACTGTACAAAATTACAGATGAGGAAGGTAGAATACTAATCCTAGTAGGCACCCTTTTCAACAACCCAGTGACCCTGGTGGATGTTTATGCCCCAAACAGTAACAAATCTAGATTTTACCACCACCTTCTAAACTTGGTGACAGAGAATAGAAAAGGAACTCTGATATTGGTAGGGGACTTGAACATAACCCTTGACCCTAAGCTAGATACATCTACAAGCAACCCCCATACACAAATGAGGCCACCAAATGCGACATATAACTGCTTTTCACAATTGGGCTTAATAGATATATGGAGAGGGCAACACAATGCCCAAAGGAACTACACCTTTTACTCTCATCCATGGTCTGTTTACATGAGCATAGACTACTTGCTAATAGATAGAAACCACCTCTCCCTAGGTAAAGATTCAGACATCCAACCAACTTCATGGTCTGACCATTCCCAAATAAGCTGCAACCTGAAGTGGCCCAAACACCCTATTACTCCATTCATTTAGAGAATAGATGAATTTCTCCTACACTCCCCACCCACCAAAGAGGCCCTCACAAAATCTCTACATGAATACTTCCTCATCAATGCCACCCCAGACACAGACCCGAGCATTGTCTGGGATGCCCATAAGGCGGCACTGAGAGGGCAATGTATCAAACACTCAGCATTCAGGAGAAAAACATACGAGAGCAACATAAAAACTATAACCACACAACTTAGCAATTTAAAACTTAGCCACAAAAACACAGTCGGACATCACACTTTATAACCGGTTTCTGAGGGTCAGACAGGACCTTAACAATATACTAACCAGAGAGGCACAAAGTAAGGCCCTCAGTATTAGGTTCACTACTGGCAAAACTTTTAAAGGCTCAAATGCTTAGATTCAAAATACAAAAATTGGTGACAACGGACAATCAATGTCTTTATAACAGCAAACATTGCTGATTGACAATCACTTTAGAACCTTCTACTCAAAATTGTATAACCTTGACACCAAAAGCACACCTGACCACTTAGAACAGATGCAGTTATATCGGAAAGCAGACCGACCCAAGTTAGACTCCCCACAGAGGGACACCCTAGAGGAGCCAATATCCCTAGCCGAAATACTTAAAGCGATTAGTGATTTACCTACAGGGAAGGCTCCCAGCCCAGATGGCTTCTCAAATGCCTACTACAAATCCTTTAGAGATACCCTGGCCCCCACTTGCTTCACCTATCCAATGCACTCAATGACAAACACACATTCATGCAAGAAATGTTAATGGCACACATCTCATTAATTCCAAAACCAAACAAAAATCACACAGACCCGGGCAGCGATAGACCCATCTCCCTCCTTAACACAGACGTCAAGATCCTGGGCAAGATTCTAGCTAATCGAATTAACAGAGTTCTACATACCCTCGTTCACACAGACCAGGTAGGCTTTGTACCCAGGAGGACTGACTGGACAGACAAAATAGCCGACTTACTTGTTCTTGAGGAATATGGCTACACCAAAAGGAAGAAATTAAACTTCCTGGTTGATGCGAGATTCCTTTGGGAAGACTGTCTCGCACATCTAAGAACAAGCCCTACGCACGATATCCCAACTGACATATGATATAGGTCACCTAGAGGAGATCTGAGAAGTCACAATAGGGATATACAAGGAATTCTGACTTTTCCAACAATAGCTGAAGCTTACAATATTTCTGTGGCAATGTCCTTGCATGTGTAGAATCCTGACTTGCTGACATTTTTTTCTCTTTTCTTTCTTCTTTTTTCTTTCTTCTTTTTGTTACGTGTTTTTGCCTTCAAATTTGTTTTACCACCTTGTTTAGCACTTTATCTACTGTTAAGGTTTTATGGCAAACAATGTAAAACTTATGAGACTAGCACCTTGTTACAACTTAGGTGACAATGCAGTATCAGAAAATGTAAATGTACATACGATGTGGAACTATCACTAACCTGTATTGTGTCACCTGGATATTAATAAAAGATGATTTAATAAAAAAAAAATAAAAAAAAAAAGAATACACATATTGCTACATTTATCTATATGTTATTAAAGTATAAAGACAACATGTTGGTCAAAATTATAAGAGAATTAATAATACTCAAAAATTGTAAAAAGCGGTTATGGCTTCAATTCAGTTTCTAACACGTACCAGCATTTTAATCATTATAGTTGCTGTTTATTTCAAGCACTATATATGTTTGTGTGCACTTTTGGCACAGTTCTTTCACTGTTTCCTATTATGAACTTGTATAATGAATAATCTGAAAGGAAGCACATACCCAAGGTTCTCTATAAACATAATAAGTCAAGTTTAGCCTATAATTCTTAAATCTTTGCATAACAGAAAACATAAAAGCATATTAATTAAATCATAGAGCCCAACAGCTTTGTGAAATTACATTTATATACAGGGTTGGAAACATTTCGCTATAATTTACTAGTCATGGGTTCAAATGCATTAGCCCAGAAGGGAAAAGTCATTAGTCCAGTTAAAGTTAAAGATAGAAAAAGTTAAATGTATTAAATGTAGGATGAACATAGAGAAATATTTTATTCTACAATCATTTTTAAAAAAAATTTAAATGGATGTTATTGTCAAGCATAAAAGTTCATCCTATTGGCAGATATTAATTTGTTCAGCCAATAGGAATGCAAGGGTACCCCTATATAAAAGAGGTACCTTGCATTCAATCTTCAGTGTGAGGCTGGAGATCGCATGAAGAGGACCTCTGTGTCGCCTTGCTGAAGATGAGGACCGACATCGCTGATGACCTCCCCACATTTGCCACCGCCACCGGGATGAAGATAGAAGATGGACCACGGCCTGGATGAAAATTGAAGAAGATGGTCCTATGATGGATAAAGATGAAGCCCCGCCGGGATGAAGATGAAGTGCCACCCTAATACATAGTAAGTATCAATTTTCGGGTTAGTGTTAGTTTTTGTTTTGTTTTTTGGGGGTGTTTTTTTAAGATTAGTTTTTTTTTATGGGCACAAAAAGAGCTGAATGCCAATCCAAATGCCCTTTTCGGGGCGATGGTTAGATTAGGCATTTTTTAGTTGTAATTTTTTTTATTCTGGGGGGTTGGGGGTGGGTGTTGTAATGTTGTTGTTAATGGGTTAATTGTTGTATTTTTTATGTAAAAGAGCTGTTAGCGTTAGGACAATGACCTACAAAATGCCCTTTTAAGGGCTATTGGTAGTCTATTTGTATATTAGTTTTTTTTTTATTTGGGCTGTGTTTTTGGTGGGGAATTAAAATAGGAATATTTTTTTTTATTTTGAATAACTTCATTTGTTATTTGTAATGGTAGGTTTTTTTATTTTCAGTAAGGGTAGGTTTTTTATTTTTTGCAAGGGTAGTATTTTTTATTTTTTGTAATGTTAGTAATTTAAATTTTTTGTAATGTTAGGTTTTTTGTAATATAGGTTTTACATTTTTTTTAATTAATGGGTTTTTTTCATTTAAGTTTAGGTTTAATTTTGTTTTACAGGTAAGTTTTTTTTTTTTAAGGTAGTTAGTTTATTTTTACTTTAATTTACTTTAATAGTTTTATTTACTGGTTGCAATGTGGAAGGATGGCGATTTAGGGGTTAATAGTTTTATTTAGTGGTTGTGATGTGGGGAGATAGCGGTTTAGGGGTTAATTGCTTTATTTAGTGGTTGCAATGTGGGAGGATGGTGGTTTAGGGGTTATTAGGTTTATTTAGTGGTTGCGATGTGTGGGGATGGTGGTTTAGAGTTTAATAGTTTAATTCAGTGGTTGCGATGTGGGGGGATGGCGGTTTAAGGGCTATTAGGTTTATTTAGTGGTTGCAATGTGTGAGGATAGCGGTTTTGGGGTTAAAAGTTTTATTTAGTGGTTGCGATGTGGGGTATGGCGGTTTAGGGGTTGAATTGTAGATTATGGGTATAAGTGTACTTTGTAAGGTATTTTTGATGTGTTTTGTTACGCAAAACACATTACTACAGGTCTTTTAATGCGGTTGCAGTATAGGCCATATCGCCTGCGGGAAAGACAGAATGCGTGACTTGAATATCAAATCAATGTCCATTACTCCCGCAAAGACCATATCGCTCGCAGAATAGCCATATCGCGTGACTTGTAATTGGGGCCTAAGTAAGTATTTTGTGCTTCTATCAGAGGCTAATACCATAAAATCAGTTGAACAAAGATAATTTTTTTATTGCTTAGCCTTAACAAAGCAGTTTATTGGCTCAGTTTATATTATTATATGATCTTATAATAATATTGAATAAAAACATCTAAACAACTGAAAGGGACAGTCTAGTCAAAAATAAACTTTCATGATTCAGATAGGACATTTAATTTTAAACAACTTTCCAATTTACTTTTATCATCAATGTTGCTTTGTTCTCTTGGTATTCTTAGTTGAAAGTTAAACTTAAATAATTGAATTTTTAGTTAACATAAATTTTCACCTAAAATGTTATCTGTAACTTCTCAGAATATCTGTGTCTGTGCATTTTCAAGTATCCGTATTGGAAATTTAAGAGCAATTGTCCTACCACCTATCCAGTCATTAGCTGTTAGTCTAGCTCTGATTTATACACTCCAAAAGATTTAAACAATAAGTCAGAGATAGTGTTTAATACCATTCTCTAGACTGATAAGTACTTTTCAGTCTGCTGAAATTACTGGCAGATGATAAAAAGCAGTGCCAGGAAAATATGACCCATAAAAGGGAATTCCACACACTGTTTGCACCTCTTACTTTACACCTAGCCAACACATTTGTTTTTTTACTTCAGACACCAAAAGCATGTACGCATTACATAAGAAAATGGAAACCCAATTTCCCACAAACCTTTTGTCAATTTAAAAAGAAAAAAAATCACCTGTAGAGCCAAAACATTAGTCATGTCCCACACTACACACCATTTGTTTGCTTTACATTTACTTTTCACTTAACTATAATTATTATGGTTGTCCTTTAAAGGAACATTATTATGTTTTTTTAAATATACATTTAATGTATTTCTGTAATTACACAATGCATTGCAAAATATTTGCAGATATAATAAATGTTTTGAAAGTGTAATTTATTTTGTATAATGAGGAGAGTCCATGGGTGTCCATAACATGTGGGATATACTTCCTGCCCGCAAGTGGAGGTCAAGAACCCTCACAAGAGCTTTCAGTCCCTCCCAACTCTACTCCTCTCTCCAGTTAGTTCTTGACCTCCGAGGTTAAAGGTTGAGTGAAGTGCTCTGCTATCAAGAATTTGTTATTTTTTAATAAATTGGGAGCTCAGACCTGACATGAGACCCTATTCCCCTCTTTCAGTTTTCACTAGAAGATTGGAAATGTTTACTGAAATAGGGGTTGAGGATTACCTGTTTTATGGCAATGTCAGTACCCTCACAGGTAAATTTCTCAGCCATAAATGGCCTTTGGTGTTGCGGGGACATCGTCCCTCAGCCTCCATCAATGGGGTTACAGGTATATCCGATCTTATCCTCTGCAGTATTTATACTTGCAATGGATGGGCTCTCTACTGTATCAGCATTTTAGTGAGGGATAAAGGCCTCAGCAAGCTGGTAAGATCAGTGGAGGTGTTTTGCAGTCAAGGTAAGTAACTCAGAAACAACATAGAGCCCATTCACTATCACTGATATCCTATTTCATTGATACCATATAGTCTGGGGGTTTCCAGCCCTTACACTTGGTACTTAACCTATGTAACATTTTTACTCCAAAATTTCCAGTATCATTCGCCAGTTCGCCACATTCCCCTTAGCAGCCCTATTATAATTTTTACCTCAGAAATTTATTTTCAATTGTTTTTGGAAATGTGTTACTGTCTCTTTAAGAGAACCATTAAGTGTGCTATGCAGTTAGTTGTTCTCTTCCTGATGTTTCACCTGAGTTTAAAAATATTTTACAAAAGGCTATGACAGAGAGCTGTTAGCAGCAATTCCCAGACCAAAGAAGCACAAACGTAAATCTGGAAATTTGTCTCATACTCCCTGTCACTAGCTGTGTTACCACCTACTTTATAGTCCTCTGATTCTGAAGACTCGTTTACTGACTCCTGAGGGTGAGATCTCCTCAGATTAACCTGAACCAGTAACTAAAACAGAGCCTGTTTCCACTTTCAGATTTTGGGGCATATTTATCAAGCGCCATATGGAGCTTGATGCCCCGTGTTTCTGGCGAGCCTTCAGGCTCACTGGAAACACAAGGTTATATCCATAACCTGTCCGTCTGCTCTGAAGTGGCAGACAGACATCGTCAGAAATCAACCCGATCGAATACGATCGGGTTGATTGACACCCCCTGCTAGCGGCCGATTGGCCGCAAATCTGCATGCGGCTGCATTGCACCAGCAGTTCACAAGAACTGCTGGTGCAATGATAAATGCAGAGAGAGTTTGCTATCGGCATTTATCGATGTGCAGCGGACATGATCCGCAATATTGGATCATGTCCGCTCGCACAATGATAATTCGGCCCCTTGGAGTGGATCATATCCATTTCCTTCTACAGCAAGTTCTGAACACCCTAGAAATTTCAGAACAGAATCCAGAAATTTCAAAATCTGTCAAAAAGGTTAAACCAGGTTTTCAAAGCTCCACCAAAGGCTCCCCAGAGGTTTGAAGCTCCTGACTTGGTGATGGATTATATTGCTAAGGGATGGAAGAAAACCTAGCACTCCTTTTACTTCTTCTAACAGATTCAAGAGGTTGACTTTAGCTTCATGGCGGAAACAGGCAGTACTTACTTGGTTGTGGGAAAACACCTCACAAATGAGTTACTGCACATTCTACTAGATCTGTATCTACTTCTTGGGCCTTCCAAAGTGAGGTTCACTTAGAACAGATTTGCAAAGTGGCAAATTGGTCTTCTCTTCATACAATTTCCAAATTTTACCAGTTTTATGTTTATGCTTCTTCTGAAGTTGCTTTTGGCAGGAAAGTCCTTCAAGCTGCAGTATCCAGCAAATAGGAACTGCCCTTTATTTGTCCCATCCATCCTTAAATTGACTCTCAGCTTTGGTGTTGTATCCCGTATGTTATGGACACCCATGGACTCTCCTCATTATATGAAAGAAAACAGAATTTATACTTAGTGATAAGTTTCTTTCTTTTGTAATGAGTAGAGTACATGGGATCTGCCCTATTTTCTAGAATCAAAGGGCGACCTATTTGCACTTCTTAACCCTGCTTTTGGTCTTTCCGTCAATTTTTTTCTATCTCTCCCCTCTGCTCAGCTATATATTAACTGGAGACAGGAGTAGAGTTGGGAAGGATTGAAAGCTCTTTGAGAGTTCTTGACCTCCACCTGCTGGCAG
>CAJPDP010874922.1:0-10458 GCA_905336975.1 Bombina variegata variegata
GCAGGTCAACGTTTTTTATTTAAATTCTTTTTTTTTAAGCTGGGCCCCCACCCTTGGGGGCCCGGTCACTGTTGCGACCTCTGCACCCCCCCTGTAGTTCCGCCCCTGTATATTTACACATAACTTACCTATACTTTGAGGAGAAATAAAAGCAAAAAATCAGATACGGGATATTCAGCTAACTAACCAGCTATCAAACGCATATTATGCTTATGTATGGGAGGCCTCCACTCTAAATTGGCGAAAGTATGTACAAGCTAAAAAAGAAAGGGAAATCTTCCTTCAACAAAAGGCTACTAGTGAGGTTACCAGAACTAATGCGCGGCTATATAAATATGGGGGTAAGATAGGGAAAAATGTATCTAATTTAGTTAAACAAAATACAGGCTCTAATTACATATCCGCGATTCAATCTAAAGACAAAAGGCTAACGCAGTCTACTGAAATTAGTGCAGAATTTTTGGATTATTATAAGCAGATCTTCTTACCTAAAGAAACCAATGAATTGAACAAAAAAGCTTTCTGGAATACCTGTTATGTGCCTAGTCTGGATGATGAGTCCCGGAAGGTAATGAGTGAACCAATTAATAAAGAAGAAGTTATCCAGGTGATAAAAGAGAGAAGCCTTAACAAAGCCGCAGGTCCAGATACATTTCCAGCTGAATACTATAAAATCTTGTTGGAGCAAGTGGTAGACTCCCTAGTTAACCTTTTTAACGCATATTATTCTCAGGGGCATGCAATATCTAGTAATTTTAGTTCCTCTTTAATTGCTCTTGTGCCAAAAAAAGGGAAGAATCCGGAAAAATTTGATTCCTATCGTCCAATCTCGTTGTTAAATACGGATTATAAACTTTTGACTAGTTTCTTAGCAACCAGATTACAGAAAATTATAGCTAAATCAATCCATATTGACCAAACCGGATTTTTGAAGGGTAGATCTTCCTTCTCCAATCTGAGGAAATTATTATTGACAGTGGAATATTATAACATATCGAAGAGAAAGGGTGATACGGATTTAGAGGATAAGGCAATTATTGCGTTAGACGCTGAAAAGGCCTTCGATTCCATCAGTTGGGAGCACTTATGCCTCACGCTGGAACGATTTGGCTTTAAGGGTCCCTTTTTGTCATTTATTCAGGCGTTGTATTATAGACCAAGGTCAGCACTGATAGTCAATGGATTATGCACAGAATATTTTCAATTACATCGTGGTACCCGTCAAGGCTGTCCCCTATCCCCATTATTGTTTAATCTCAGTATTGAACCGTTGCACTCTGCAATAGTATTAAAGGTATAAAAGTAGGTGACATAGATATCCAAATATCATTATATGCAGACAATCTGCTTATATTCCTCTCTAATACAAAGGAGAATGTGTCCAAACTGTTGACGTTGCTAGACGTTTTCGGATCCTTCTCAGGCTACGCAATAAACTCTCAAAAATCTGAAATATTGTGGTTAAACAGGAATAAAGACCCATATTCACCATTACCTTTCAAAGAAGTTAAAAACCTAAAATATTTAGGAATTAGTGTATCTAGCTGTCCGGAGGAATAGTATAGTGGAAATTTCTCCGGGGTCATTAAGAAAATTATGGATGATATTCAAAAATGGTCTTCTTTCCCTCTATCCTTAGCCGCTAAAATAAATGTAATCAAAATGGTCGCGCTGCCTAAATTACTGTATGTAATGCAAAATATACCACTCTTCCTAAGAAAGCTTGACATAAAACAATTAAATACTGCATTTAGATTATTTCTATGGGGTAAGTCCAAATCCATACTATTTTTAAAAAGATTGAACCAGTGTAAAGAACAGGCAGGATTTAGTTTACCTTCAATCCAGAAATATAACCTTGCTTGCTTAATGAAAATAGTACCAGATTGGTTAACAGATACATTTAATTTAGCACTTAAGGGTATTGAATCAGAGTTTTTTTTAGGCCTTATTCCTTAAAAGCACTTGTCCATATGAATAAAAATGGCCTATTATGCTTAAAACAATGTATACATTTAAAACCCTCATAATAGCATGGCAAAAACTATGAATATCGTTGGATATTAATTTTCAGTGCTCCAAATATTTGCTGATTCAAAATAACCCAGTCTTTCCCTCAGGATATGATACCGAAGTTTTTAAAAGATGGAAAATTAAGGGGCTAGAGTATTTTTTATCAATGTATCGACTTGGATAAAAAAGTCATACAAACATTTAGTTTCCTTAAAGAAAAATATAATCTCTCTAATAGAGACATGTTTGGTTATTTTCAGGTCAGACATTTTCTTAATACACAAGATTTAATGCCTTTTGTAAAAACTGGGAAAGAGTCTACGTGGGTATAAATATTTCCCAAAAAGGCAAAGTGGCTATGGATGGTACAACTTGTTAAAAAGAAGGACAGTATGTAGTGGAACATTTGAGAGAAAAATGGATTTTGGATATTCCTTTAATAGAAAATACGATAATTAAAAAGAGTGTTGCTAGGGCGTGGCCAGTGACACCCCAATTATCATGGCGTGAATCACATATTAAGTTAATTAATAGAGTCTATACTACTCCAGAAGATCTAGGAAGGTGGAATAAAGCCCAAGTTTATGAATGCGTACGCTGTAGATGGCCTAATGCCAATTTGTTACACTGTATATGGGAATGTCCAAAAGTGATTACATTTTGGGGAAAGGTATCTTATTGGCTTTCTAAAATATTAAAACAAGTAATTGTGTTGGATAAGGAGGAAATTATCTTCCTGAAGAAACATAAGAATAGGGAAGAGAATACAAATTTTATTAATTTTATAATACTTTGTGCAAGAAATATCATTTTTTCTTCGTTGAAATCCAAAAAAGGCCTGCTTTCTCTATGTTCCTTAATACATTAAATACTAAATTAATATTGGAACAATATGAAACTTCAATAAGCTCTGAAAGTGAAATAGATCTAATTTTTAGGAAGTGGGGTAATTATATATTTTCAAACCCCCCAGAGATCCAACGTAGGCTGATTGACCCATTCAAAAATTCTGAATGGATTCAAAATGCAGTTCTAAGAGGTGAAGTAATATTAGAGGATGCCTGTTAATATATGAAATGATATACCGGAGAGTTGGGCGGGCCATGGGGAAGATATCCCTTTTTTTAAAAAAAAATTTTTTTTGAGAATTATGCTTGGACTTAGGTTAAACAGTTCAGATGGATTTAGGGCACGATTATATGGTAATCGTAAGGTATAAAATGTGTCCATCGTATGATAAAATTCTATGAATATTTTTTTTCTTCTTATCTCCTTTTATTTTAATTTTATGTGTTTTATGACTATTTCATTGTTTTATCAGTATGTTGTATGTTTGTCTTATAAAACAATACAAAGATTTTAAAAAAAACAACAACTAGAACTCAGCCTGTAGCAGCCCCACCCCTTAATACAGGCAGGAGATAGAAGCACTACAGGAGACACAAGGGAGCAAAGGAATAGCCTGAGATACAGCTGACAGAGCAACCCGGTTAGGACGGGGCAGGACAACAAGTGCAGGACACTCAGACACAGCAGCATCTGTAACAGCCTCTGAAGTCCCCAATGTGGGGAATGAAGCCTGGATCCCTGGGTATTGTGCTTCTGCTATTCATCTTCCTGCAGGTCAGTACTAACAGCAGCTGGTAATTAGCAGCAGTCCCCATAGTTCTCCTATTGATCTGCTCATGTGACCTCCATAACTTGTAGCCAGTTCTCTGCCCCTGTAAATTCCAATATCACTAAATATCTGCGTCGCTGCCCCATGGCCTTGGGTTACTTTTGATGTCCCTGATTTAGAGCTGGCTTTGTATATTTGCATCTCAGCTCTGAGAACTTTAGCTTACTTCCCCTTGAGTATTAGTTTATATTCCTGTATTACCCTGGTAAGCTGTTGCTCTCAATATTTTCCCCACATGAGTTATTAAACAGATATTTTTTTCCTTTATACCATGGAAAAAAGAGTATTCATTTTAAATGTGTAGAAAGGTCAAAGCTGAAATGTGCATGAAAGTGTTGATTTCTTTAGGTAAAATGCTTCTAGAAAAACGTATTACTGTTTCAGTGGCATACGCACATATGCTACATGTGACTAGAGGATTCATACACCATGTCTGCTCAGATTGCTGGAATTATGTGTATTGTGTCTGTGGACACTTCATTTGTATCATATAAGCCACTGCTGACTCTCTGAAAAAGTGTGGTGTCTGCACTGGCACTCACAGCATATGTGCATATGCCACTGGAACAGTAAAATACATTTTATTTTAAAGGGACAGTCTACAATAGAATTTTTATTGTTTAAAAGACAGATAATCCCTCTATTACCCATTCCCCAGTTTTGCATAACCTTAATGTACTTTTTACCTCTGTGATTACCTTGTATCTGAGCATCTTCTGACAGCCCCCTGATCACATGACTGTTATCTATTGACTTGCATTTAGTACGGTGTTGTGCTAAATCTTAAATAACTCCTTGAGGTGAACACAATGTTATCTATATGGCCCACATGAACTAGCAGTCTCATTTTGTAAAGAGCAAATAAAAAAGCATGTGATAACAGGCTGTCTATAGTGGCTTAGAAACAGGCAAACATTTAGAGATTTAAATAAAGTTATAAAGTATAAATGTTGGTTGTGCAAAGCTGGGGAATGGGTAGTAAAGTTGTTATCTATCTTTTTAAACAATAACAATTTTTGTGTAGCCTGTCCCTTTTTAAAGCTGAACTAGTATGTGCAGCATATGTAAGATGAACAAACCTTACTATGTATGTTTGTTTTACAGCTAGCGGTGGTTGGCAGGAACCTGAAAATCCACACACCCAAAGGGTAAGCAAATGGATAACATCCTTCTGTGTGTGTGACCCAAGTCTCTTTACATAATAAAATCTCTTCTCCTGAGCAACATTCAATTCCACAAGTAGTTGTGTGTTTTTACCCATCTTGAAAATGCACGTGCACATAAATGAATGTAAATGGGATTCCAACTGCATTTATTACATTAGCTTAGTAATAGTTTAAAGTAATTCTTGTATTTGTGAAGCACAAGTACATCATATAATGTTCTTCTATTGGTTTATTTTAGTTTCTTAATCAGTTATTAGAAAAGTATATATTTTGGGACTGAAGCAGTTTATTTTTAATTTGATGAAATGATATATATTTTTTAAATAAATAAGATTATACAGACATAAGTTCTATAAATAGCTTTAGGCATGTATTTTTATGGCTGGGCATTCCCTCTTAGATCTTGCGCCATCTTCTCAGCCTCTTCATCATGCTCAGGAACCTCTGCCTCTGCTGTCTAATGATTTGGATGCTATAGATCTAACATCCAGATAGGCAAATATTTTACATTACATGCTAGTAATTTGTGTGGGTCGTACTACATAGGTTCTGCAATACTTGGTTGCATTGGAGCTGTTTTTATGTGTATGTGTTGTGAGTGTATTTTAACATTTCATTTGACATATGCCACACCCAGTGCATGTACAATGCAACTTCCATATAGCTACACAAGATCTAAGCTTAGCTCTCCTCCTTTCTTGCCTCCCTCAACAACATCATCAAGGTAGCTTACAGTTCAATTGGCTATGTAAAGCTAAGAGGGCAGTTAAGGGCTTAAATCAAGGATAAAATAACAGCTATGTTTAACCCCTTGATTGCCTGTGTGTTTGATTTACATAGTGATTATTTTGTGTGTTGGATACCAGTAAGCACAATATTAGTGAGAACCCTTTACCTGCCAGTAACAAATGTCCAGCATCATCAAGATAGTTGTGTTTGCTGTACATTACCACATACACCATCCTCATCGTAATGAATTCCCATGCAGCAGCTTTTGGGCTTGGTGCATGTAACTTACCTTTGCCAGTTTCCTCACCTGCATAGGCCATACACATGATTGTTGTCTTGATGCCTCAGGGCAAGAAGCCACATGCTATTATTGGAGCTGCAGGAATTTTCCTGGGTACTTTGGGCATGACATGATGGTAGTGAGAACTTGCAGCATATACAGCTGCTGAAATGTCTAGACTCGGTATACTGTGGCCATAAAGGAAGGTTGTGGCTTCGCAGAAAGCAACTCCTTTCCAAAAGGCTGCTGTATGGGACCAGCTGAGTACTAGGGTAGAGGCAGTCAAAGTTTTAAGTTGTCATGGAGATCTGACACCCAGAATGTTTTTTTTTTTTTAGCATTGGATTAATCCAGAGCAATCACTACATTTTACCTACTGAGGATAGCACAGATATCCATTATTCAAAGACATTAAATCAGTCTAGCCATTCTCTTTCCTGTAGCTCTGAGTAGTTGAGGCTTTTGCATTGTATTAAAATACAGGCTGACATTACATGATACAAACAATGTTTTACATTTTGACCTGGAAATTAATGGTTCTTTCTCTTTTAGATTAACAAGTTGTTGGAATATTACCAGCAACTTGCGCAAAAAGAGAAAATTGAGCGGGACAGAAAGAAGCTGGTCCGACGCCGAAACTACATGCCACTGGCATTTTCTGTAAGTGCATTTACTTTACTACTCTTTACTGCTCAAATTACACTAAGCAGGGGATGGTTAATTCATTTTAAGATCTCTAACTTATCATATTCTGTATAGTTGTGTATGGAAAATGTATTAATTTCATTGTATAATCTTATTTTTTGCTTATCTTTGTTCACGTCTGATTAAGAAGTTGAATAGAGTCATTGTGGCTGAATGTTGTACTGTGATTTGGTTTCTGTGTGAATTGTTTAATTGTTTATATTTCTCTTGTAAATTCCTTTTGATAGTTTGTTGTGTTTTTTAATAAAAGGCCATTACAGTCTGAAAATGACATGCTCTAATTAAGACAAGTGACCCTGCACCTCCTATGTTTTAACTCCAGCAAAGAGGTTAAACACATAGTTGAAGTAACACTTGGGACCTGCAGAACACTGCTGCTCCTGAGCAAAAACTGCTGTGGATCCGCAGCACTGGTTGTACAACCCAGCAGCAGTTTCTGCTTGGGAGCAGAAGTTATCTGTGGATCCCAAGTGGTACTTCTAATATGTGTTTAACTCTTTTTGTGGGGAGTTACACACGGGTGTATGGTCCCTAATCTTAAAATTACATTCACTAACAAATTAGAGCATGTTATTTTTCAGTTATAATGGTCCTTTAATTTGTATATTTCTGTACACGTTTGTAACAAAATATACTTCCTTTTGTATAGTGCTTTCAGACTGTAAACATGTTTTTGCCTGGAACTCATACATGTACTTTATACTTCACATCTCTGTTGGTGTCACATCTCACCTTGGTGAAACATAATTTTTAAGTTAGTCAGTATTGACCGGTGTCTTCTTGTCTCCCCGTTACCCTCCTTTTTTTTTTGTTTTTATTGCAATCTGCTGGTAAATTTTGGGAATAATCTTCAGCAACACACTATTCATGTGGCGGTAAGTCAGAGACTTTGTGATCCCTGCATCCATCTGTACGTTCATAATTCATTCAGATACCATCAGCAGAACTAAAAAACCTATTCAGATATAATCTGCTTCTAAAGATCACACAACAACGGCTTGTTTGTCCTTGCTGGGCTATGCTTTGACTAATATCTGCTAGTGCGCACATTATTCCGGTTGGATAAAATCAGAGAATAATCCAAACCAGACACTTTGGTTTTGTGTACAACTTCCTCTTTGAAATGATAACCAATTTGTTCAGGGTTTTCTGGTTGATTACTGTTTAAAGGCCACCAAACTGGTCCCTTGACATGAATAAAAAGCTTAATACTTTTCATAATTTGTGAAAAATAAAACATTTGTTAATGAGATTCTCTAAAATCAACTCCCTCACTTACCTTAAGTGTCTTCTTCCACGCTGTGCAGCTTTTTTATTTTTTGTTCCTACGGACTGAAGGCCCGCACTCATGCTCCCTTCTGCCTACACCGAGCAGAGACTGACTAAAGGCAGCGTGAGTGCGTTCCTTCAGTCTCACAACAAGCGAGTGTTACAGCTTATGACTGTAGAGCAGAGAAACCAGCTAAGGGAAAAGAGGGTAAAGGGCGTTTTGGCATATTTTCTAAAATCATTTATTATATTTTGTTTTACAGATCATAAAAGGTAAGACTTTTAAAGGGACACTCAAGTCAAAATTTAACTTTCATGATTCAGATACAGCATGCAATTTTTAATGACTTTCCAATTTATTTCCATTATGAAAATGTGCACAATCTTTTTATATTTATACTTTTTGAATCACCAGCTCCTACTGAGCATGCAATTACAGCATTTACAGAATATATGTATAGATGCATTTGTGATTGGCTGATGGCTGTCACATGATACAGGAGGAATGGAAATAGACATAACTTTGAAATGTGTCAGAAAAAAAAATATACTACTCATTTGAAGTTCAGTTAGTGCTGTTGCATTGTCTTTTTATCTTGCATTTGTTGATTGTGCAAATCTACTGTGTTTACTGGTCCTTTTAATTGTTTTATTCTGCAATTTTTAGGGTACCAGTTTTCATTCCCTTAAGTAGCCCTTGTTTGTGTTTTTTCTTTTTGGAAACTAGAATCTATAGCAGGTTTTTATAAGATATTTTGGAGCTTGTGTTCTGTTATTTTTCATTATATGTGGGAAAAGGAATTGTACAGGGAAGGGCATTTTTGAATAGGAGTTGATGTAAATTTATATTTTATTACCCCAAATTGACTAAGACCCAAGTGTCTGATGTGATCTCCCATATGTGACCAATGAGAGAAATTGGACAAGAAAGGACCTGTGGATTTACCTGGTTGTTCTCTAGATGAAAATACAGACTGTCTAAGCTTGGTGTAAAACTGACAGAGGCTTTAAAAAGCTTAGCTTATTGGAGAACTCTCTCCCAATGATTTCTTGTAGAGGCTAATGAATACTGGAACAAGATTATGTACTAGTCTCTTTCCCACCCCCCCACCCCAAAAAAAAAAAACTGACACATTTTGTATTTCTTGAAAAGTAAGTAGCCCTTTATTCCCAATGAATCACTTACAGGATCACTCACTGCAATAGAATTACATAATTACCAAGTACATAATAAAAAGACAATGCAATAGCACTTACTCTGAATTATAAATAAGCAGTAGATTGTTTTTTTTCTGCCATTTTCCGGCCCCCTGAATCATGTGACAGACATCAGCCAATCAAAGACTTGTAAACATATACCCTGTGAGCTTGTGCACATGCTCAGTAAGATCTTGTTCCCCAGAAAGTGTGAATATAAAAAATGTGATAATAGAAGTAAATTGGGAAAGTTTCTTAAAACTGCATGTAGTATCTGAATAACAAAACTTTATTTTGACTTGAGTGTCCCTTTTATTTTGGTTTTAAAATTGCACCTTTTTATAAGGTGCGGTCCAGCACTTGGAATATTTTTAATATCAATTGTTATTAGAACTGAATATTTAATGTCAAAAACTGCTACTTTCTTGCATTTTCTGTTCTGTTTAGAAGACGTATCTTTGTAATAAAGAACTAGGTTGTTGAAGTAACAGTCTTCTATATTTTTGCCTTTAAAATAAAAGGTAATTAATTGTCTAACAAAATGAAGCACATTTAAACAGGTAAAGAAGAAAAAATAAAAATACAAAAAAATAGTAGATGTCAAAGTATAGTAATGTGCGTGTCAGCAAAGCATTAATAAAGGTACAAGTTATTAGGGAAACAATATGTACCTCAGGGTGTGTGTTTGTGATGGTTGTTCCAAATGTTTGTCCCAATCTGTATGTCTGTACTTTAGGTACATTCTTCTATAAGTCTATTGATATCATATATCCCAAGTGTGTTAGTTCACTTAGGATCTGCATTCTATTTAAAGTATAACCCAACATTAATACTAGTAATGTATGTCATTATATTGCCAAAGAACATTGAAAACTTCTTATGCTTTTGTGGTAAAAAAAAAAAAAAAAGTAGCCTTTATCTTTCTGCAGGATTATTATATAGTAAAGGGCAATCTTTTGTATATTTACAATAAGCAGAATTATTTGCAAAAAAAAAATATAAAGTTACATAGACAAGGAAATGTCAGGAGAAAAGAGGTACATGACATACGTTAAAGGGAAGGTCAACTATAAGCTCATTGGCTGAATACTGTTACTTCCTATTTATTAATTGGTTTAATATTTTTGTTGTTGAGTTAAGTGTATGCTGCTGAGGGACAATTCGTTCAGAAGTTTTGCAAAATATGGAACATTCTGTATTGCATGAAAATATTTTACCATTGAAAACATTTCACAGTTATCAGGTAATAGTAGCATTTAAATGATGGTGCTTAAAGGGACAAACACTTTGAGATGGTAATATAAAATGATAAATTGTATATAATAAAACAACTTTGCAATATACTTTCATTATTTATTTTGTCCTCTTTACCTGTAATTACATTCTGAAATTGTGAGCTTTTCAGTTCCTGTTAGAAATGG
>CAJPDP010875017.1:0-10008 GCA_905336975.1 Bombina variegata variegata
TAACCAAGCCCCAAAGTTTTGTGTGAATACCGTCAGCTACCTCCTCCAGCTTGCTCCTGTTTGTGTAAAGGGTCTTTTCATATGCAAAAGAAGGGGGAGGGGGGAGTGTCTTATTTCCCACTTGCAGTGGGCTTTCCAGCTATTTTTTAACAGAGCTAAACTGAGAGCTTCTTAGTAAGTTTGTAAACAGTTTTATACTGGATTTTTATATTAGTATCTGTGCATCTTATTCTTTATAGTAGTCTCTATTAATTGCAGTTGTATGAAAATGAGTGTATACTGTCCCATTAATGGTAAATCACCAAACATCCATAATACAGGAGTAGGGTTTGATGTTCCACTGTACTTTATCACTTAACTCATAAGCTATATTTTGTCATAGTGTTTCAGTTTTCTAATGTACTGTAATGACCTCGGGTTTTAATAAAAATAAAAATTCAAATTATTAGTACACTCTTGCACATGCTTAGTATGCCCCAGAATGTGTACATATAAAAATGTTTTGCATGTTTTGAAAATGGATGTGAATATATTGTCAATTTTCTATAATTGCATGCTCTACCTGAAATATGAAAGTTTAATTTTGACTTTAGTGCCTCTTTAAAAAATCTCTTTGTTCCGCTGCAGAAAAAAAAAATTGAATAAAAACAAAAATAATTATGGCAGTTAGTTACATCTTTGTTTCGTGTAATATAATTTTCATCTTCTAGAATAAATTGGCAGGCAGGCAAAAGTTCATAAAGTATTCCACTGTCATAATTCATGAAAATTAAATTGAAGCATGAAATCCAAAACATTATAAGACAATGCAGCCAGATTACAAGACAACATAAACCAGTGGCTTTATTTACTAAAAGAACAAGTTATGTTCTCTAAAAGAGTTTATACACTTTCAAATAATTTGTAGCCACTTACAAAGCATTGAGCTTTGGAAAGTAAAAAAACAAATAAAATAATGAATGATGCCTGATAATGATTTATTTTCCATCTTTAGATTGTTCATGGCATTTTAATACAGTCTCTTTATTGACTTTACATAATTAGAAAAATGTCCTTATCACATTTTAGATAAACATGTTTCTTGGAAACTTCTATATAGATAAATTTTAAGAAAAAGATGATATTAAAATATTTTGCTGTATTAAAACAATTATTATTTAAAATGTATTTAGAAATACAGTACTGCTAGACCAAAGATTCTAATCAACAATTGTTTGTTGGTTCTATATTTTTCAGACCTCTCAACCATCCTGGATCCTGCTGGATTGCCATTTGTTGGGAGGTCTTGGAAAAGCAAATGTCCCAGTTTAGTGGAACTGCCAACGCTACACCCAGGACATGCATTATACCGCCCCAGAATCAATTAACCACAGCTGTGTGAAATTGATAACTCCACCAACACAATGACAGCCCTGTCCTTCCCACCATGGCACTGCCCGCAAGGTGCCATTGAGCCACCAGCCAAAAGTTCCCTCCCTGTCCCAAAAAGCCGAACAGAAATGTAGTAGACAATACTGAAAGCAACTAATCTAGAATAAAACTACACATTTTTCAATATGAGCATGCATTTTTCTTTGCATTGGGTTTTTGTCACTTGCATTTGCATCTATTGTTTTTGAATAGACCAGCATTGCTGTTTTGGCTGGAATGTCCTATTAATTGAAAAAAGTCCAAACACATTAAAGAGAGTCATCATATATAATTAATCATCCACCCTGTTATAATACACAAGCGACACAAGATGTAAAATGAGCAGGTTCAGTTTTACTGAACCTTAGTTAAGCTGACCATTTTTTTCAAGTCCATGCATATTCAGTTTATCAGGATTTGACTGTGGCTACTGTTTATCAAGGTTTCCAGCTGAATATACACATTTTTGGTTAAAGCAATTTAAGAATAAAAAAGGGGTTACATAATTTGATGCTTCGGCTAAGTTGAGTATAAAAGTCAAAGTTTTATATATTTCATTATTTGATATAGTATTAGTTTTACATATTCCATCATTTGTTAACATAGTTGATAAAAACAGAATAGGTTTAGACAGGGAAATGCAACTTTTTGTTTTTCACTCTAACACCTCAAATCATGAAAATCAAAAGTTATGGCAAAACAAATAACTATTCTTTCCATGAATGGCACATTTCCATTCACCTACAAACATAAACATTTTTATTGGTACTTAACTCCTTTCTATGAGGCTTGTTTTTTTTAATAGTGTGGTCTCAACACCAGCATCAAGACAGCACTATTTTTTAGGAAGCTTGCAGGAGGGAGGGTGTTATAGTGCAGTTTTGCCGCTGATGGCGAGACCCGCGCTATTATAGCCAGAAAAACCCTTAACGACCAGTGACATATAAGTACGTTGCAGTCATTAAGGGTTAAACATATTATATTGGGGCGGAGCTTGGCCGCGCAGCGTGATGGCCGCTTGCTAAGACAGCTCCTAGGCCCTGATCCCCTAGTTTGGCAAATCCTTAACAGCCAAAAACAGACATCGCCAAAAACCATTAAAAGTGCAATGGGAAGGTCTGCAAGATAGCCAGGCAC
Source organism: Bombina variegata variegata (assembly GCA_905336975.1). Lineage (NCBI taxonomy): Eukaryota > Metazoa > Chordata > Amphibia > Anura > Bombinatoridae > Bombina > Bombina variegata. The sequence continues at coordinate 2,548 of CAJPDP010875017.1, forward strand.
TGGATAGATCACTCTTGCGGAACCTCATACTCAAATATCAGCACCGGAAAAACTCAAGGCCGCAAACAGAACAACAGCCAGAGTGCCTGATAACACTTACCCAGTGGCGCGAACAGAGGTAAATGCAGGTGAATGCAGGAGTCAGATTAGGTGACCGATTCAGCCACTGGAGGATCAACTCTCAGCAAGCGCCCCCATGAACGCCGCAACTGTAGCACATTGAACAACCATGGAGCGAATTTGGGGAAGGGGACACACCGCCATAGAAAAGGTACTGCCAGCACACCCCATAGAGTTAATCGGAGCGCTCATTAAATATCATCTAAAAGGGACTGGGAGAGATTACTGGTAAGCAGGACTGTGCATATAAAAACTCCGGCCAAACAGTAGAAAAGTAAGTAATTAGCCTCCTCCTCAACATAAAAAGTGGTGGGACAAATAAAGAGAAACCATAAAAACAATCTTTGGGACCACATTCCCTACCCGTAACACCAAAAAAGACCCATTCAACGAGGCTTAAGCTTTACCATACAGCTTTGCAGAGAACATGACAAGAGGCAAATTTGCAGTCAGCATCAGGGGAATGCCAGCAAAAATGCACAAAAAGCTGACATCTTGCCCAGATCAAAAATGATAAACCAATACTTAAAAGCAGCAGAGGGAACATTGTTTTCTAAATCAGATAACCCTCAAGACACTCAAACACCCATAGAAGCAATTGAAGCACAACCCAGCCCCCCAATGCCCTCCACTCAGGCATCAGAGATCACAGGAGAAGATCTAAAACTTTTAGCCTTAAAAGAAGATATAAAAGAGGCCATGGTGGATATGTGCAACATGTTCCTATAAATGAAAAGGGACCTTAAACGGGTAGACCTCAAGGTAACTACTCTGGAGGAAAGCCATAATACCAATACCCAAGATGTACTGCACCTCTCACAACTCATGTACAATCAGGAAGAAACTATTCAAAACCTGTTAGAAAAGGTATAAGATCTCGACAACAGAGGGCACAGAAACAATCTACGCATCAGAGGTGTCCCAGAATCCATTCTACCAACTGCATTGCAAGGATACCTTCAAGATTTGTACAGAACTATAAAATGCCTCCTGAGATATAGTCATGGAAAGAGCACATAGAGCTCTCAGAGCGAAGCCATCGGCCAAAGCCCCACCTAGAGATGTAGTGGTAAAAAGTTTAAACCACCAAGACAAGGACGAAATACTGCAACACACTCGCCAGAAACCGCAACTTACACATGCTGGAATAATAATCCAAGTATTTGCAGATCTCAGCCCCACTACTCTACAAAAGAGCAGGGAACTGCAATTCATAACCTCAGTGCTCAGATCACAGAAAATAACATACCGCTGGGGATTCCCAGTTAGTATAACGGCCACGAGGGGAGACAAGACAGCAACCTACAAACACCTGGAGGACTTAAGTCACTTTTGCGAGACATTACTGATTCAAGTTGTTCCACCCAAGGATCAGCACCCTCTGGACAATCACAGTACAATAGAAAATCTCACAAGAAGAAGAAAAGAAACATCTACAACCTCCTGAGCAAAACACATTTTCTCCAACTGCAACAATGCAGTAAGAACTGACATACTACTTACTCTTACTACATTAGAAAAGTTCATATTGTTGTTGCATTGTTTGTTTGCTTATATTGTAATAACTCTGGTCACTGTCACACCACTTTTAGCACCCTAACTCCTACCACCCCATACACAGTGGGGAGGAAAACATAATCTGTTATATCATTGGATCACATTTGTACTTTACCTTCCCCCCCTCCCTAAAAGAACACTACTCCTTCACCACATCCCCTCTAATGACTTCTCATCTCCTCCACACAAGCTAAACTCAAAATCATGACAAAGCAAGCTCATATACCCAACTCACATAAATTATGTTTAATAACTATCAATGCTAAGGACCCCATTAGCCCAGAAAAATGGTCCATAGCTTTCAAAGAATTACACAGCCAAGAAGGAGACATACTTTTCTTGTAAGAGATACATTTTAAAGGAGGAAGAGAACCAAAATTGCTAAGCCACAGATACCGTACAGCCTTTCTCTCCTCTGGCAGGAGGAGTGGGCATCCTAATCAAAAATACAATCCAGTTCCAACTAACACACATAGAAAAGGATAAAGAGGGAAGGTACATAATAGTAATAGGCCTTCTGTATAACATATACATCACACTAGCAAACGTTTACATGCCAAATCAAAATCAGCACACAACACTGAAATCTGTCTCGCAAAAAATACTGGAACATGGGAAAGGCACAATATTCCTGGGGGGAGATTTTAATATACCTCTACACCCTTCTCTTAACATGTCAGGTGGCACCTCCAGCATTCTCAAAAAAGTAATTAAGTCAGTCAATTCCCAACTACAACAGCTCATGGTACATGACATATGGAAATCACTTTACACTAGAGTCAGCGATTTCACATTTTATTTGCATCTGCACCAGTCTTATTCTAAAATAGATTACATACTGATGGACCCAGCCACTCTCTCACTAATATACAAAGCTACAATTTTACCGCTCACATGGTCAGACCACTCACCAGTGCTATGTGACTTTAAATGGCGTGAGAAACCATTACTTCCCTTCATCTAGCGCTTGGACGAATGCCTCCTGAATTGCCCACTAATCAATCTAGAAATAGAGAGAGAATTACAAGACTATTTCCGGATAAACAATCTAGATCAATCCAACCCATCATTAGTTTGGGAAGCACATAAATGTGTCATAAGGGGAGTATTAATCAAGATTAAAGCCCAACAACGCAAACAACCTAGACAGTACTGCAATTCCTTAAGGGCACAAATCTCTTACTAGGAATTGGAACATAAAAACATACATCATCCGCCACAATATTAAATTCATTGACACGAGTTAGAGGTGAGCTTCATGCACATCAACTTAAGGAAACACAATTAAGGACATTAAACTTACGGCAGCAATACTTTGAATTTGGCAATAAGCCCTGCTCACTTCTGGCTAAAGCTCTAAAAAGGAAAAAATTCAAATCATACATATCAAACATAATTGATAAACAAGGCATACAACATAAAGACAGCATAACATAGCGGAGACCTTTAGATTATACTATTCCTCTCTATACAACCTCAAATCAATTACCCCCGTACCAGGATCTGAAACTGCTGATAGTGACATGTTGATAGACATAGAAAACTATCTAAAAGATATCAAAATCCCAACTATTGACCCACAAGAAGTGAAACAATTGGAATCACCCATTATACATGAGGAAATTTTAAAGGCTATAAAAGAGACACCAAGTGGCAGGAGCCCTGGCCCTGATGGATTTGGAATAATCTACTATAAAAGATTTGCACCTTTACTGACTCCACATTTAGCCAACAGATTTAACACACTGTGAGAGAATGGAGGGTTTTCATGGAACTTACTTGAAGCACACATCACGATATTACCAAAATTAGGCAAAACACCCAACAAACCAAATAATTTCCATCCAATATCACTACTCAATTCCGACATAAAAATCTATGCAAAAAAACTAGCCACACGCATCAACAGGGTCCTTCCCAAGATAATCAACCCAGATCAGGTGGGATTTGTCCCAGGCCGAGAGGCAAGGGACAATACCCTAAAAGTATTGCAACTCATTTCATAGGCACAAAATAATAACATCCCACTTTCACTCACCTCTACAGACGCCGAAAAGGCCTTGGACAGAGTTAGCAGGCCTTTTTATAGATATGATATTTTTCCTATATACCACACCAACTGCTAAGGTAAAAGTCAATGGCCTACTCTCAGATAGCTTTGCGAATGGCACCAGACAGGGGTGCCCACTCTCACCAGTCTTGTTTTGCGATTACAATAGAAATACTGGCACTTAAAATACGTGGACATGCACAGGTCACTGGGATCACATTAGATAATACAGAACACAAATTGGCAATGTATGCAGATGACATTTACTGACGCTAACTAACACAGAGACATCCCTACCACAAGCCCTACAACTTTTTTGCAAATACGGTAAATATTCTAACTTCTCATTGAATGTAACAAAATCTGAGATCTTAAATATAACAATACCTAATGATACGGCCACTCAGATAATGAAAACCTGTCCTTTGAGATTACAGACAGGCAAAAGGAAATACCTGGGAGCCTTTCTCTCAGCAAACTTAGATACAATATTCAAAGCGAACTATAGGCACATTGAGAGGACGTTAATTAATGACCTCTCTAACTGGAAAAATAAGAATCTCTCATGGTTAGGGGGAGGATTGGAGTAGTAAAGATAAATGTACTTCCCAGAATTCTCTATATATTACAGACACTCCCCATCCCACTCCCACTTGATTATATGACTAGAATACAAAATGCAATAGAAATATTCATTTGGAATGGAATAAAACCAAGGGTCAATAAACAAAAAAAATCTTGCCTAAGGAAAGAGGTGGCCTGGGTGTCCCAAACTTATTGTCATACAGACAGGCTATAATGCTAGAGGCTGATAGAGTGGTGTGCGAACGATCCAAAAAACACTGGATCCAAATTGACAGATGTATACTACACACAAATAACCCAGGTTATCTGACGTGGTTACCAAAAAAGGACAGACCAACCATGATAGACAGTTTCCCACTCTTGAAGGAGTTTTTCACAGTCTGGGACAAGCTTATCCATACCTCCACCCACTTTTTCCCACTAGCATCACCAATGACCGCATATATATATATATAACCCAGCTTTACCTTTGGGCCTACCAAGACAGTATTTGCACTCATGTCAAAAAATTGAAAAAGTTACACTGTTACCTGACACAACAACACAAATTAAAAAAACTGGAAGACATAAACAACACAACAACAGATACGCCCCTTTCCTGGTTAAGATATGCACAGATAAACCATTTCGTAACATCTCACAAACACAGGAAGTCGCTGCGTAGACAGGTGACTGACTTTGAAAACCTCTGTATCTTGAAACAACCCCCTTCCCATCTAATAACTATCCTATACAAAAAACTTCAAATACCTGACAAAGACCACCTTCCCGCATACACTAGGACGTGGGGCAGGGAACTCAACATGGATATGACTTTAAAAAACTAGAAATAAATCTTATTTCATACTAAAACAGCTTCCATCTCAGCCCAAGTTCAAGAGACAAACTATAAGTACCTAACAAGATGGTACTTGACCCCGTCCAGACTGAAAGTTCTATATCCCACATCATCAGGTAAATGCTGGAGGGGTTGCTTGGAAGAGGGCTCCATTCAACACATATGGTGGGACTGCCCTAGACTACATGAGTTTTGGACAGATGCAGTGACACACATTTGTAATACATTAGAAGCTGTTGTTCCTAGGCATCCTAAGATACTCCTGTTCGCAAACCTACCAAAACTCAAAAATATAGCAAAAAGAAAGCTATTTCTCACAATGATAAGTAGTGCAAAAATCTTGATCCCGAGTCACTGGAAATCCCCCATAGTCCCACCCTCCAGGAATGGATAGCATAGGTAGACACTCTCTTACAGTTAGAGAGGTATCATTATATAAAAAACGGCTCAGTAGATATACACAAAATGATGTCATGCATCTGGAAAAAGAAGATATAATAGTAATGTTACTACAATACATAGCTCATAACCTCTCCCACCAACCTCCCACTTCACCCCCCTACCCCTTGGAAGGCAGTGACCTCACAACCTCATTAAGTTAAAACTATCCAGATATGTTAGAAAATAACATTTTTCTCAACAGTTTTGGCACAATGCCACGCTGCAGAATATATATAATTTTCTCTCTAGCTGAGCTAGTGGACTTCCAAAAAGACTAAAGATTTAGCAAAATAAACTTTTTGTGGAAGATATGATTATGGCATAACTAACTACAGCTCAACACTTCAGTAATGTATCTTGATTCTTGAAATGTAACCTATTACATACAGTTAACTGATTACGCTTGTATTTTTTGTTGATCACAATAAAATTCATAAAAAACAAACAAAAAAAAACATATATTATGGTTGTCTGTATTATCAGTATTTTAAATGTGATTAAATAACCAGCGGAGAAGAGAGGATTTTTCCAGATTAACTCAGATAAAATCAGGTGATCATTACACTGCCTAGAAATGTTAGATATTTTAGATCAGCATGCATAATGTACAGAATAGATGTGTGATTTGAACACGTATTAGGTTGCTAAAGCCCTTATCAAATCTGTGTATATGGAACTTTTCGCTCTGTGACACTAGACACTAGAAAATGTAATCCCATAACAATAATAGAATAACAGTTTTGTATTTTTACTAAATGTTACACCTAAACTCCCTTGTAAACTACAACTTAGACTTACACAATTTGTTTCCAACTGAGCTAGAGCACTGTTAGCTCAAAATTAGGCTAGACCACATTCTACTACGTCTCCTTTGAAGAATATAGTTATTTTAGACTCAATAGGTTAGATATGTTTCAGGATTTTACATTTTACTGGGAAACAGCAAAAAAGCCTTTTGAAGAGACAGGGATTGTCTAAGATATGGGGGTGAAGGACTTTACTAGGAAAATTTGCTGTGAAGGGAGAGCAGATGTGATTTTGGAGGCCTCCTCCTGCCCTTCTTTTTCTTCTATTTTTATTAGCGCTCCACCTTGTAATTCCAGCGCTTGATAATGCGGTCTATGGGAACACACAGTTCCTATATACTGCAATGCAAAGGCACTTTTCTTACACCCCACTCCCACCAACTTTAGACCCCAAAAACTGACGTTGTTTTCAATTAAAAAAATTCAATTTTTTTTAATAAAAAACTACAATGCCCTCTATTCTGACGGCCTTTGGGGCACTTTTATAAAATTATCTAATTTATCTAATACCTTGCTAATTTTCAGAGTGCTAATTGCTACCGCAAGCTCTTGGTAGCAATAACCAGCCACTTGTAATGGCTGGTTTATTATTGCGCTCTAGCAAATAGGCTGATTAATTTAGCGCTCCACTTGGTAACTAGCCCTATGTCTTTTACTGTAATTCATATTGTACAGCTTTCCAGAATCATTTTTAATGACTAATTTCTTAGTTATCCTCTGTGCCCAAAGGCTTTTGAATAGTTTTCTCTGATTACACTTTTAGAAGCGATGATGGCATTTGTTCCCATCAACATAATTCACAGACTATACATTGGAACAGCCATTACATAAGTTTCTCTCACACTGAATGTTGGCAAATTAATTATATTTTTAGTTGACTATTTTTTGCATATATTGAGGCCTACTTATCAAGCCGTCGACTTACTTGCATTCGACGGCACCAATACGCTTGCCTAAGATCGCCTAACATTGCTGCCGCGGACCTGAATACGCTCTCCAAAATTATCAAGAAAGCTGTCAAAAAGCCACGCACCAAGTACGGAGAGATGAGCAGCGGACTGTTG
>CAJPDP010876194.1:0-10426 GCA_905336975.1 Bombina variegata variegata
AGCCATCTTACCGCTACCTTAAGCAGCGCTGGTATTGAGGTGAGATGTGGAGCTAAATTCTGCTTTACGCTCACCTTTTTGCGGCTAACGCCGGGGTTAAAAAAACCTGTAATACCAGCGTTACTTTAGGTGAGCGGTGAGGGAAATCTGTGAATCTGTGAAAAAGTGTTAGCAACGCACCCCTGTTACCGCAAAACTTGTAATCTCTGTGATTGTGTTCACACCCAAGGAGTTATTTAAGATTATTTAAGATTTAGCACAATACAGTACTAAATGCAAGTCAATAGATAATAAATGAATAGTCATGTGATCAGGGCCTGTCAGAAGATGCTTAGGTACAAGGTAATCACAGAAGTAAAAAGTGTATTAATATAACTGTGTTGGTTATGCAAAACTGGGGAATGGGTAATAAAGGGATTATCTATCTTTTAAAACAATAAACAACATATCGTAGACTGTTTCTTTAAAGGGACAGTCTACTTAAAAATTATTATTATTTAAAAATATATATAATCCCTTTATTACACATTCCCCAGTATTGCATAACTAACACTGTTACATCTATGTACATTTTATCTCTATGATAACTTAAGCCCCATGCAGACTGACCCTTGTCTCAGTGCTGGCTGTATTGAAAGATTGCAAAAAGCACTTATAAAAGGCCTGGGCAGCAGGGGCCTATTAACAGGCAAGGGAATTTCCCCTCTTAAAGGAAAAGAGGTAGGAGTCACTCCTAATACCAGTGAGTGCCATAGAAACATTTGTCATTTTCATGAAATGATTGCAAACCATTTACACACTGATCAAGTGGAACAATTTGCCATTTCTATAAAATACCTCTTGATCTTGGAGTACCCTGAGCACCATGTGAGTGCAGTAAATGGCTTCCAGGACATTGTTCATTATTCCTCATATAAAAAAAGGAACTCTTCAAACTCTTCAATACATTAGGGTAGCTGGAAATAAAACATAAGTGTGTCCAATGAGCTGTTAGGAAATGGACCATTTCCTCAGAAAAACTAACCTTTCCTTTGAAAGCCCCTTGGAAAACTGAAAATTGCTAGGTGCCATAAAATGTGTGCAGGCCAATATCCTTACTATACAAGATACAACAATTGTAGCCTGCAATACTGGCTCCAGTTCATCTTTGAGCAGTTCCTACAGAGCAAGGAAATGCCTTCTTCCCTGAAGCAAAACCCTTTGATACAGTATTTAAGAGAGTATTCTCGGAGACTTCCAGTGGGCGGACCTAGAAGATGGCAGCAAAACGTTTTAGCTCTGCAGAAACCCTCGTCTAATACCTGCAAATTTGCCATTTTTCTACGCCATCTGCATCTCCCTTGACAGACAAGCTGTCCGTGAACCTTTAGCAGATAGAAGCCTCTCAAACTCTTCTTCCCTGGAAGTCAATTTACTAAAATAAAATCCATAAGGGATTGCTGAACAATGGACTCAGCAAGGGACATTGCTAACCAGATATGCTCTATCTTTCTGCCTAAGTTTGAGCAGCTGTTTATAAGTTATGAAAGATTAAGCGAAGCTGTTCAGGCAACTGAGAAAAAAAAAAAACAGGACAAAAACACCGCTACTGGTAACCTCCTTGTGGCCCGTTAGGACAGCCTCTCAATATCGACAACTACCAGAACGTGATTCCCAGCGTGATACCACATGGACAGCTAGCGCACAGCCTGATGTAGGCCAAAGCAGAGCTACACCTCGCACTGAAGCTACATGCAGTGGATCGGAGCCTAAATCGGGAGATTAGATTTTAGATTTCCCTGTTATGGAGCCGATTACAGCACCAGAGGAAAGCTCGCAAATATCGCTGCCGGTCCACCCGATATCTGTTACAGCCCCAGACCTGAATTTTAGACCAGATCGCAAAGAAGAAGTCACTTACAACTCAGACTGCTTCGTACTGGCCAAATGGGAATTTTTTGAAATGGAGCACTTGCCTGTCAATGCAAGGGTAAACCAACATGGTCATCTTACAGAATCCACACCATGCCTACACGGGAATTCTACCAGTTCGATAAGGACAGGCTTCCTAGCATGGAAAAGACATACTCCAGCAGAAAACAGCATGATGTAATGCTGCAAGGCTCCTACAGTTACTGTCCTCTGCAAACAAGCTGCATTCCTCAGAGACATGGATGTCAGGCTCCAGCCCGTGTCGGAGCCGGGTAATTTATCTATTGCTAAGATTGTGTGTGAGCTGCATATTGAAATACCCTTGCCACTTGGTAGATTAACACTTAACATTATCACTGGATCTATATTAGAGACTGTTTACCGTTAGTTTTTAGCCCTGTTGGACTTTATTCATTGTTTGTTTATTAAATCTGTTTATTTGCAACAGCACATGATGGGAATGAAGTTCTAGGTAATCTACTATTCTGCCCATAAATTGATAACATTTTGTTTCTGTGTTGGATTAATCATTTTAACCTGAAATCCATTGGTTCTCCTTCCTAGCTAAGAGATCACTTAATTCTGAGCACATATGCTATCTATGTTATATAACATTCTAACTTTTGCTCATTTCAACCGTGCATGTATTTTATTGTCTTTTCATAGCCACACCCCAAGCTAGACTAATGTTTCAATACTTACTTAAAATATGCAAACTCCTGGGGCGGAGCCTAGCCAAGCACTGAGATGGCTGCATAATCTTAGAGCTCTGTAGTCCCTAATGCTTTAAACATAAAATCAACGTTTTTACACAGAACAAAAGAGACCACAGTATTATCACATAGACATTAAAGGACCAGGGAAACAACCATACCAAAATTGCTTTTGCAAAGGACAGCGAAAGAGGAAGAAAAACTGGGCAACAGAAAAGGTGCTGCTCAGCGTGAAGCCTCAGCTGCAGATACGGGGCCTTTCCCGGGCAGGCACACAGACACACCAACAGAGCAGACTTCAATCTGACACGGCTATCATATAACTCCATAGAGGCACCCCACATCTGCTCCGGAGGGTCGGGGATCCGCTCCGGAGCCAAGAACTACAGAGGACTTACTAACCAGTGACTTAACATTCAGGGAGAGACACTGACTGCCGCACAGGCGCAAGGAAACTCAGGGGAATCACCGGACCCTGGTGAGGCACGTACTCATTTCCCCAGACAATATACTGAGGGACCTCAGCATCCAACTCCCTAAACGATTGCGAGACCCGGTGCACCTCACCATAACCAGACTGGCCCAGCATACCTGTTCTGGCGCGAAGACCCGCCATCTTGCTGAGCGCCTTTTACTCCCGGAGTGCAGCGGCCATATTCAGAGGGCGGAGGGAAGCCTACTTGCCGGGTCACTTCTCGTGGCAGCAGGCACCTGACTGACCTGCAGGACATAACTGCCTGCCCGCAAGCATCAAGCATCAATAAGAGACCTCCGGAGGCCGTTTAGGCCCGACACGCACAGACGCCCTCAGAGTGGAAGCAGCTGCATCCCACCTGCAGAAGGGTAAGACTGGGGGACTACAGAGGGTCTCTTGGGAGTCTCACATTACTCACATGGGCCTCGATCTGCTACAGGGGGCCTCTCAGACACTAGACCGACAACAGTGAACCAGGCCAGCCCACGCGGCACTGCGCAGCCACTGAGGCACAAGAAAGCCCCGCCATTCAGGCTTAGATTCCCCACAGCACTCACTGACAACGCACAGAGGGTCTCCCATGCCAATATATAAAAACCAGCAAGCACAGATTATGAAACGGGCCTAAAGGGCCGCTTATTAAGCCTTTTGCACAAGTAAATAGACTTTATACAAGCCTTGTATACAACAACTTCCACAGGGGGTGAAGCAGGGAAGATAAGCTGCGCTTCAGAGGGGGTATAATTCATAAGCCCAAACACGAAGTAAACAAAGTGAACACCAGCCTCATCTTTTGCAGTCTCACACTAATAACCCAGGCTCTAAAAGAAAAATACCGGTAAACCCCCGATGAACTCCATAACGGCTGGGGATAACTAACGGCTAATAGAGAACATACACTGTTGTTTACTGAATTTACAGTCCACAGATTTAGCCCCGGCACTGCGCCACGTGCGCAACACAGGACATTAACACAGAACTCACCCTTAAGTGGCTCTGACTCCAGAATTGGATTAGCAGAAGGAGACACAATTCATCACAGTAAGGAAAGCGGATACATGTAATGGCTAGCAAGAGAGCGGCTAAACCACCCCGGAATACGCACACAACAGCTATGGAGAATTACCTAATCCCGGCGGAGCCAGCAACGCCTTCAACAGAGGCAGTATGCGGCCCACCTGTAAGAGCCACTACAGCTCAGGTACACAACCCTGGCCCACATGCACAGACCCAAAGCTACTTAACAAGGGAGGACATAAAACATCTATCCTCAAAAGTAGATATCAAGGAGGCCATGCAGGAGTTCAAAACTATGTTTTGGGAGCTCAAAAGGGACATTATGCTCGTAGAAAGACGCGTCACTCAAGTAGAGGAGAGGCAAGAAACCCTTAGTTCTGACCTAAAACATCAGACCAGTCATATGCAAGCACAAGAAGGCACGGTCCAATCACTTATGGACCGTATCGAAGACCTTGAAAACAGGAATAGGAGGAACAACCTCCGACAGCGGGGAATATCTGAGGCAGTTGATCCTCCTGCCCTACAAAATTACATACAAGACTTCATCAGGCATCTCAAAAACAACGATGGCGCACCGGACGTGCCAATAGAAAGAGCCCATAGAGCGCTATGCCCCAAACCACCAAACAGAGCACCGCCCAGGGATGTCATAATGAAGTTATTATCCTTCAAGGACAAAGAGGAAATCTTACGACTGGCCAGAACGCAACATCCACTTTGGGGGCTCAGAAATACAGATATACTCAGACCTCTGCCCCACGACGCTGCAGAAGCGAAGAGACCTAAGATTTGTCACGGCGGTACTGAAGGAGAAAAGGTTACCTTACGGATGGGGATTCCCCACCTGCTTGATTGTCACAAAGAACAATGCTTCACATGTTCTAAAAAGTATAGAGGACCTTCCAAACTTCAACCAAGCCTTGGGAATCAATATCAATCCACCGCGTGGGGAAGATGAAGCTCCACGAGACCCTTCTAGAAGAAATCAAGGTGTAAACCCACAAATTCCAGGCTGACTGGTAGAGAAGAAACTGCAGGACATTGCATTGTAGTCTGGGCGACTTAGAGCCTAATACCCGAAGACACTCCCTGGAGGTGCTAGCTAACTTAACAGGTCGTATATAGACGCTGTATTTGATGTTTAAGAGTACAATAACTGTTATAGATCTGCATGCACAATAGTTGACCTATTTTAAAATTTAAAACAGTTATGGTTACATAGAGAAATTTCAATCTGACCAGTGGACAATCTGCTCCGTTAAAGTTGTGTTATTTGAAATGTATATGTTGATGATTGTTGGGGGGGGATAACCATTGGCGGGGCTGGTATAACTAAAGAAGTGACATGACAAAGCGAACCAATTGTGCCTACCACTTATGTATCTCTTAGAACCGAACAACACCATTGATTAGTCTTGAGGGTCAGTCAAGGAAACATAACGGGGTTCAGACATAGCACACCCCATACAAAAAACAAAAACAAAAAATTCTTCTCACACCGCATGGCACAGCTCAGACGTAACACTTAATCCTGAACAGTATAGAAGGTGCAGGCCACACTTTTCACATAACATAGTACTTGGCACATAAGATGGACCTGCAGGAAGCTGCGCAGAGCGCCAGAAATAACTTTACCCTAATAACTGGAATATAGACAACCCCATAGGCCCTCGAAGGGGGTCCTTTAATAATAACAATAACAATAACAAAATATGAATGGAGGTACAATCACTCATGCAAAAAGTATATAAACAGCACCGTAGCAATGAACACATGAATAATTAAATAATAGACACAGTCTAACACCCAAGGGAACAAAAAACTAGGACACAAACAAGAGGTGGCCACTACATTTAGCACAATGAGGTTTCGAGCAAAGTTTTGAAAACTAATTATTTGGAAAACGTTGATTCAGTTAAAATATTATAAATGTTTATATATCTAATGAAAGCATGGGGACAACTACCCCCAATTTGGTTTAGTAGTTGTTAAATTGTTGTGATAAAACAGAAATTGCTGTTATTGAAATCTTGTATTGTTAATCTGCACGCAAAACAGTGATTCTTTTACTCCTTCTCTTCTATCTCCCTTCTATCCCCACCTGACTTCGCTGGTAGGAGCTGCGAGCTTTCGCCAAGCGATCCCCCTTGCCACTCTATTCCTTTAACTCTTCTCTCACTAATCCACAGTCTTACCCTTTCCCACCCAGCGTCTTGCCCCCTCTCCTTCCCTTTCTCCTCCCCCCCCCCTTTCTTTTTTTTTTTTTTCTTCCCTCGCCACCCCCTCCTCAGCCCCCCCCCCTCCCCTGCATGCACCTGGCCCTCTCACCCGACAAGATAATCTAACATGGCACACAGACAATATCAACAGCGACCCCGCCCAATAGAGCTTATCTCTATTAACACTAAGGGCCTAAACAATCCCAACAAACGCTCAATTGTGTTGAGAGACTTGCACAGAATGGGCGGAGACATCATCTACATGCAAGAGACACACTTCTCAGCGACACACGAACCAAAGTGGTTCAGTCGTCAGTACCCTAATGCATACTTTGCTTCAGGGCCCACCAATTAAAACGGGGTTGGGATCATTATACAAGCAAAAATACCATTCCAGACCACACAGATACACAAAGACCCTGAAGGCAGATACTTAGTGATCACTGGCTCCCTATACGGCAGGCCCATTACACTAGCAAATATCTATTGCCCCAACCACTCACAGCACCTTTTTCTTACAAAAGTCATCCAGAAAATACTAGAAATACGGGTGGGTATACTGTTTTTGGGAGGGGACTTTAACGTTCCCTTCGATCCTCCTATGGACACATCCAACGGGGTCTCCAGCGCCCCCCACAGGGTTATTAAACGCATGACTGCCTCGCTGACGGAACTGATGGTACACGACATATGGCGCGCACATCATCCGATGGTCAAAAATTACACTTTTTACTCACACCCGCACAGAAAGTACTCCAGGATTGATTACTTGTTTACAGACACCATAGGCCTTACAATAACAAAAAGCAGCAACATAAATTCGATCACGTGGTCGGATCATGCACCAGTCAGTTGCTCTATACTATGGCCCAATGTCCCGATCACACCTTATGTGTGGCGACTAAATGATACATTGCTGGAAGACCCAGTGTTCAAAACTGACATGCATAAAGTGATCACAGAGTTCTTCCAGCTCAACACGAATGACAGAATGGGGAATGATACTATCTGGGAAGCGCATAAATGCACTGTTAGGGGCCTCCTGATTAAGAGAAAGTCTGAGCTAAATAAGGCCAGAAAAGAACACTATCAGGTTTTATTATCCCAATTAAAGCAGGCGGAACTCAACCATAAGACACAACCGACTAACGAAGTTGAAATGAAAAAACTGACAGAGGCTAGAGAGAGCTTATTGCAATTCTTGCAAGAAGACTACCAAAAAAAAGCATTAATGCTGAGACAGCTCTATTTCGAACAGGGCGACAAAGCAGGGAGATTATAGGCTAGGGCAATAGCGAGGAAAAAATTGAAAACATATGTTCACCACTTAACAGACAGAGAGGGAGTTGTTCGAGCAGAAGCTGATGCGATAGCAGACACGTTCAGAACATACTATGATTCCCTATATAATATTCCAGCAGTGCCACAGGGTGAAGAGGATCACCCAAACCCGCCACTGATCGATGAAAATATAACGGAATACCTCAGAGGAGTGGAACTCCCTGGGCTCACAGACCAAGAAAAAGAGTCATTAGACTCCCCAATCACAATGGACGAACTTAAAAAAGCGATTAAGGACCTTCCGACAGGGGAAAAGTCCCGGGCCAGATGGCTTCGGTCTCAAATACTATAAACTATACATAGACATACTAGCCCCCACATTACTGAACTTATTCAATGCACTATCCCGGACCCCCATACTCCCGCGCACCATGCTAGAGGCCTACATCACTGTAATTCCCAAACCAGGGAAAACACAAGACAAGCTGGAAAACTTTAGGCCTATTTCCCTATTGAATTCAGACGTGAAGATACTCGCCAAGGTGATGGCCAACTGACTGAACAGATTGCTTGCTGGACTGATCTCAACGGACCAGGTGGGCTTTGTTCCTGTGTGGGAGGCCAGAGATAATACTCTGAAAGTACTTCAAATGATTACACACGCACAAAAACATGATGTACCACTCTCCCTGGTCACAACAGATGCTGAAAAAGCATTTGACCGGGTGGGGTGGTCATTTATTCAGCTCACACTTAAAAAATTTGGCTTCGGAAATAAATTCATAAACATTGTGATGTCCCTCTGTCCCGAATGCAAGGATCAGAGTAAATGGCACACTCTCTGGCTCTTTCAGCATCAAAAACGGCACCCGGCAGGGCTGCCCCCTCTCGCCCCTCTTGTTCGACCTCACGATAGAAGTACTGGCTAGCAAAATCAGAGGCAACCCACGGATCAGGGGGTTCCACATAGGGGGTAGAGAGCATAAACTTACAATGTACGCAGACGACGTCTTGATGACCATATCAGACTCGCCTGACTCGCTGCGCGAGGCCATGAAAGAGTTCTCGGCCTTCGGAAAGGTCTCAAATTTTCTTCTCAACACCCAGAAATCAGAAATCCTAATCGTCAATGAGAGACCCGAGCTAACCAACGCACTCAGAAACAATTGCCCAATTAAACTAGTACAGCACTCCATAAAATACTTGGGGATAAAAATTACTCCTAATATCAATGAAATAATTGACCTCAATTATAAAGATATTCGAGATGAGATTCTAAAGGATCTAGCCAATTGGAAGCACAAGACCATCTCATGGATGGGACGTATAGGGGTGGTAAAGATGAATATCTTGCCAAGAGTGCTGTATGTCATGAAGACCATACCGGTCTCTCCATCATACCATACGTGCACCAAATACAGAAAGCGATAGAAACATACATATGGAACGGCATAAAGCCCATGATCAGGAAACACACCACCTACATGCCCAGAGACAGGGGAGGATTGGGAATCCCCCTGCTGAGAGAATACCAGCGAGCAATATCGCTGCAGAGGTTGGTGGAGTGGAGTCAGAACGCGCGTAACAAGGCTTGGGTTCAGATCGATAATGACATCCTGGAGCGGGGAAATGTGGGGGCCTTGGCCTGGATCCCAGCAAAAAATCGTCCGGCTCAGATCGGACATTATCCCTTGATACAAGAGGTATTCAAAAGATGGGACAAACTAATCAGCGTAGACTCATACGTGTCTTCGCCCCACTCGCCGAACACTCCTATCCGCGAGAACCCAGAGTTAGGCATGGAATATAAACCGCATGTTGCGGGGGAATCCTACACCTTGGCAGAGGCGGCAATAACCAATATACTACAACAAGGCAAACTCAAAGCGCAGGCAGAATGATCTGAATGGGCACCCGAATACTTCACGTTGTGGTATAGGGTAGCTCAGATAGCACATTATCTGCAAACATGTAAGGAGAAGCCTTCATTGACTAGACCTAGAACATTGTTTGAAACACTTTGCACAACGACACAGACTCCGACCCATCTAATATCACGACTTTACAAGACCTTAATGACTAAGGAAGGCACAACTCTACCGACATACACTGCGACATGGCAGGCCGAACTTGATCTGGAGATAGGCGAAAAAGATTGGGTTAAGATTTTCGAGAGGGCAAAAAAGGCCTCAGTTTCAATGAAAATATAGGAAACACATTACAAACTACTAAGCAGATGGTACATGACACCTCAGCGACTACACAGAATTTACCCAAACGCTAGTGGGGGGTGCTGGAGGGGCTGTGGAGGGGAGGGAACGCTCTTACACATTTGGTGGGCCTGCCCCTACATACAGCGATATTGGGAGGAGGTACTGAGAGAAATGAGCAAAATATTGAGAACCATAATCCCGCCGAAACCCTCCTATTTGATATATCACGAACTACCCAAGATTGTAGGAGAAGACAAATACCTACTCCTTTTGCTGATGCTAAATGGAGCTAAGGGCTTAATACCAGTATACTGGAAAAAAACCCAGGTGCCGACTACGCAGGAATGGAATGCCAGAGTCGGAGAGTTGCTCAGGTTAGAGAGGTACCATTATCTTAAAGCAGGCAAATTAGTCACACATGAACTGATGACCTTGTCCTGGACAGGTAGGGGGTTGTAAACCAGCCAATCCTCAAGCACTGGGAAAAGAAAAGCAGAAGCCCATGAGCAGCCCCAAAGGCTTAGGATTCAATCTATTCCCCCTTACACCAACTTCACCCCAATTAACCCCACTCACCACCCTTACACCCTCCCC
>CAJPDP010876789.1:0-10093 GCA_905336975.1 Bombina variegata variegata
CTTTCATTAAAAACTGGGTTTCAATTTACAACGGTTTCGATTTACAACCATTCCTTCTGGAACCTAACCCCGGCATAAACTGAGGGCTACCTGTATATACTTTTACAAATAAGATTCAGTGATCCACATTTTCATCTCAATAATTGTTTTATCAATATACTTAATATCATCAACAATGCAATGCTTTTTCAAGGTACTCACATAAACTAAGTGTTTAAATTGTAGTATTTATTTTATCCAATCTATTGTTTCAATTAATTTCCACCTACTAGCAAGTCTGCTGATCTGCTGCCATCATGTGGCCAACTTTCCAATTGCTTTCTGCTTCATTTCTTAGTGCTCTTGCTATAATAAAGGAACATTTTTGTGAGAAGTGAATCAGTGGACACCAAACAAAATAGCAATACAATAAAAACAAAATTATGCATACTTATCAAGTATTAGTAAGTTTAAATAATATGAGAGATTTTATGAGAAATTCAATTTAAAAATACAGAAATCTAGAGAATGAAAAGCATGTATTCAATCTTGTTTCTAGTTCAAAAATCCCCAAAGTCTCCCTTTCTTACAATAGTTTGTTGCAGTCACCACCCCTCCTTATTGGTGGTAATTTATGCATGGTGCAAAATCGTAATGTAGATACTGCAAGCAAAAGTGTATAGCTACTGCCTCATCTGTTTTACCTATGTCTAGGGCCATCCAATGCTTCATCCATGTGCTGCCATTCACACCTTTAGTGCACATTCAGGTTTTCTGTAAGAACTCCCAAACAGACATTTAATCAAATACATTGCATATGTTGATTAACAATTATAGTATATCTGATCTCACATCTTTTCCATGTTCAACCATTGCCAAAGATATTCCTCAAGATTAACTATTGGTGGTACAGCCATGGTATTTGTAAGTTCTTGCACTCTTGGTTAAAAAAAAAAATATTTTAGTAATTTCATGTTTATCATAAGCATCAACTTGTAACAGTAAATCTTTTAAACTTATTTTCTTTAACAAACTAATTCACTGTATCTTCCCTTTTATAAGACCTTTTAATTAAAGTGATTATAAACTTTAATTATTACTGTCCAGTATCTAAAAATAATCTTAAAAATGGGGGCACTTTAGTTCATTAAACTTTACAAAGATGCTTAATTTTTAAAATATTTACCATTTAGTGATGTTAAACAAACCACTGTTCCTCCGCCCGCATCTTCTACTTTCTTAAGTAGAGCAATGTCGAATCCGGCTTCCTCCAATCATTGCGTAACGATTGGAGGAAGCCAGATTCATCATCGATATGCTAAATATAGTAGAAGATGCGGGCCAAGGAATGGTGCAATGTTTACCATCACTAAATGGTAAATATTTTAAAAATGAAGCTTCTTTGTAAAGTTTAATGAATTAAAGTGCCCCTGTTTTTAAGATTATTTTTTAGATACTGTGCAGTAAATTATTAAACTTTACAATCACTTTAAGACTGACTGTAGCCAGTGGCAAAATGTAATTTCTCATTTTAAACCAGCATAGTCTGATGTATCTGAGTTCAGAACCTTTTGTCACTAGTGTTCAATTCATCCACTTTGTAACCTCTCTCTCTGCTCAGGCTTCTCTGCTCAGGCTTTGATGTAAATCTCTTGGTCATCATCATTTGTGTATTGGGCATTGACTTTTAGTAATTTTTTAGGGTAAAAGTTGTAAAATCTTAATAAGGCATAGCTAAAAATGGGTTTCCTGGGGACTTCCGGTGGGAAGGCTAAACAGAAGCAGCTCAAGCTCTGAGCTCCGAGCTCTGTAGCACATCTCAGCTTGCATTGCGGTTATAACAAAAAAAGAGCCCAAATTTGTTTTGCCCTTGACAGGTATCGTGTCTGGGCACTAGAGTGATTGGAGTGTACCATCCTTCCCCCAGCGAAGCCCGCTGTAGGAGACAAGAGCGGAGTGGCTGTTAACAGGAGCGGCTGTGGCGGCCATCTTGGTCTGATTGGGGAAGAGAAGAGCTTGGAAAAGACCGGAGAACTATACAAGCGACAGACTTACGGCTGCCTGAGGATGGATTCTTGGATCCCCTGAGCTCCGGTGCCCTATTTATATTACTCCGGTGGGGCGAACGTACGCCGACCTCCTGGTATCTGATGCCAATGTGACACGTGGCAAGAGGCTCGGCCTAGGCAGTTTACGGGCCGTAACGGAAACAGAAGCAGCACTTGAGCAGGACGACGGAGAGCACCCTGGTGTTTGAACAGGCCATCTTCTCACGCTGGTGGCGTGCACTGGCTGGAGGAGCTTCAGACGAACAACGGGCAAACTAAGAGGAGGGGGAGCGAGACCCCTGGAACAGTACCACCACGTCTCCATCCAAACAATCCTTTGCTGTCTTTCAGATCAGGGCCGGCTTCGAAAGGCTCCCCAACTCCTCCGGAGGAGGTAAAAATCGGCTAAGGTAATCCACTACTGGTACACAGACAGACATGTTTGTTCCCCATGGCCACAATTAAGGGGTAAAAGACCTGAATCTCCTTAAGATACATGCAGAGGCCTGGAACACTATACAGGAGCTGTTTAAGCACATATGTGGGACACCTTGTGGCACTGACATTGGGGATTGGGGTCTGACATCCTGCAATTGCCACTGTATATCTACTTGCCTCTGTAACCCCATCAGGGGTATCTGATTACTGTCGTTCATCACAGTGCAACACAGCCCAACACATACAAGGACATTGAGGGATTGGGACATGATGTGGCAGGACTGACTTCTATGTGCCGGACTTATAAAGGCCTTACTGGTGTTTGGAGTTCTGGGCTAAAAACTTACCGGCCTACATTGAGAGCATTGTTGCTATTGGCTCTCTCCAGAACCATACCTGTGCTGGGAAGTACCAAAGTCCTGCTTGTGTCCTTTGCTCACTGTATAATGTGCTTTACTCTGTGAGGTTACCTATGTAATGTGTCTTTATATGCCTAATCACCTGACTTTATTTACAGTGTATTTTACATCTGCATGGGGTATATTGATATAGTTCCAACTGTTTCTTGTGTGGGGGGCAAGTGGAATACTGCTGAATTTTTGTGTTCTCTTTAGACTGCTTAAACTCTGTATATATTGGATGTCCATTATATTTTAAAATTTACCATTACTGTGTATGGTGAAATATCTTATTCAGGACCCTATGGCGAGCCGCAATAAAAATGCTGATCGCAGAGCCAAACAGGGACCAGATGCTATTGGCCAGGCATCATCCTAGATCCACACCCTATTGTTAAACAAATTTCCACTTTGTTTCTGCCCAAAATAGAAAACCTTCAAAAAAGGGTAGATACTCTGACAGAGGATGTGAAGCAGTTCTCAGCGAGGGTAACTGAGGCAGAGACTAGGATCTCTGACCTCGAGGACACGCAGGTTGTTAATACTGGTAAATTAGAAGCGTTAGAAAAACACTCCTTAGCATTACAACAAAAAATTGATGACCTTGAGAACCGCTCAAGGCAAAATAATGTTTGCCTGCTAGGGCTACCTGAGTCGGTAAAGCCAGCTGATATCTTAAAATTTGTTGAAACCATCCCCCCCTTCACTGCTAGATATTTCCTCTGAAAGCTTAATAGGTAGTGTGGAGAGGGCGCATAGAGTAGGCCTGGAGAGACCTGCTATGGATCATAATGCCCAGGCTTGTCCGGTTATGATTAAGTTTTTCCACTTCCAAACAAAACTCCTTATTCTGAGAGCATATAGGAAAGTAGAGACCCTGATTTATGAAAAATCTAGACTGTTATTGATTCAAGACTACTCGGTGGATCTGATGAGAACGCGTAGGGAATTCTCCTCAATTTGCCCTAAACTACACCGAGAGGGCAGACAGGCCTATTTGCTATATCCTGCCAAGCTTAAGATAGCCACTTCTAGAGGTCATAAGTTTTTTGATTCCCAGCAAACAGCACAAGATTACTTAGATGCAGAAAATGGCTCCAGAAGCCCTGGTCATTCCAGGAAGAGAGAGGGTTGAAGGGATAGAATGTGTTAACAATTATTCCACTTTCTTCACTATAGATTAATGGATGGCTCTATTGGCCATAATTGAGAGAGTATTTCCTCATATTTGGGGAATCTTCCAGATTTTTTAACTATTTAGGTTTTACTTCTGTTTATTGTTATGGTTAATGGCAAGGTTTGAGTTATGCCAGCTGATGGTACTAGTGCCTCATCAGGCCCAGGGAAATTAGTTGAATTTGAACTCTAACAGGCAATGTGAAATGTGCGGTGTGATGGCGGGGGGGGGGTCCACCCGGAGTACTGAGATTTGTTTACTGCTTGCTACTAATGTTCTTTCTCTGTGGGTACACTTACTCTGAGGGGACTCTCTGCTCCGGGGGGATTCCTACCTACAGACATACCCCCAAGGGGGGCTGTTTTTGTTTATTGCATGGATTTATGAGTGGGACTGTAACCAAGGAAATTGCACCAAGTAAATTTACTCAGGTTAAACAGTTCATTCTGCTCCTTAATGTCATTGAGATTTGTGAAATGAGGAAAAAGTAGCTTGACATGGAAACGTGTGGAGCATGGAGGTCTGTTTGTAATTTTTTGACAAAATGTTTGTTGATATTCCTTTGCAGACTAGTAATACCCGAATCCTGTTGGGCAGGAGGACGCAACTTGGAGGTATGTGATGGAGTGAGAAAAGAAGGAGTATGATGCACTCTTAGCTTACCAAGCATTCCAAACACTTCTGAGAACTGGAGGCAGGTATTATCGGTACGGGGACAAATCGTGCAGGCTATTGGCCTCCCTGGTTAACCTTAAAACATCTAAGCGCTTTGTTGCTGCCCTTAAAGATAATGGGAAAGTGGATAAGGACCCCAAACAGATTGCTGAGACATTCGCTTCTTATTACAATAGACTTTATTCTAGCAATCAAAATGGCTCAGAAGATACATTGCAGGACTTCTTTGAGTCTGTTAGGCTACCTCAGGTGTCAGAGGAACTACTGAACAAGCTCAATGCACCTATGTCTAGGGAAGAGGTGGATAAGACGATTATGTCTTTAGCCTTGGGCAAAGCAGCAAACCCTGATGGATTGCCCATAGAACTTTACAGAATGCTGAGACAGCAAGTTGTTCCAGTGCTGACAGACCTATACAAGGGTTATTTTACCGAAGTGAAGGAGCCGGCCCGTACTTTCTCATCGGCATATATGACTCTTATCCCTACAGCGGGAAAGGGTACACTTTACCCAGAATCTTATAGGCCAATCTCGCTATTAAACGCGGACTACAAGATTCTTATGAAACTCTTGGCAGAACGTCTTAAATTTATCTTACCAGACTTGATCCATGAGGATCAGACTGGTTTTATGCTTGCGAGATCATCAGCGGTTAATGTACGTTGGGTGCTGCAGATAACCCAGTACTTTTGGAATAAAAGACGAGCGGGATTGGATGCACCACCCCGGAGATCTTCTTGCTTTCATTGGACATGGAGAAGGCCTTCGATAGGGTTGAATGGGGACACTTTTTCCACACTATTACCAGGTTTAACTTGTCAGGATATTTTCTCTGATTTCTTAAAAATCTTTACTTCTCCCCCATTGCCAACATATGTGTCAAAAACCTATTTTCTACCGATGTGAATCTGGGATGAGGCACCAGACAGGGCTGCCCTCTGTCACCACTACTATTTAACCTGGCCTTAGAGCCTCTAGCTATTAAACTGCGCCAAGTATTCCCGGGTATCGACATCGCAGGAGATCCCCAACACCTGGTGCTCTATGCAGACGACACAATGTTGTTTGTACAGGACCCGGAAACTCACATCCCATCTATTTTAAGGACACTGCATGACTTTGGCTCCTTCTCAGGATACAAGGTCAATATGCAAAAGTCCGAAATTTTATGGCTACATAAAAAAGCTGGGAGAGACCATAACTATCCGTTTACAATAGCAACAAAAATGATAACTTATCTTGGCATACAGATTCCTACCAATCCCAATAAACTGTACTCCATCAACCTGGCGCCCTTGTGTGCCAAACTATGTAATTTAATGAGGATCTGGAGGTCCCTCCCCCTATCGTTGGCAGGAAGAGTTAGTCTCCTAAAGATGGTGATACTGCCTCGCCTTCTGTACCCCTTACTTATGTTACCCTTATTGCTTACTAAAACAGATGTAAAGTTGCTAAACTCCACAATGCGATACTTTATTTGGCGAGGGAGAAAGCCCCGAATATCTGATGATAAATTGTGCATGTCTTATCTCAATGGTGGTTTGTCCCTGCCAGACTTTAAGCTCTATAAGTGGGCGGCACTAATTTGCCTTGTCTTGGACTGGCAGGTGGGTACGCAGCATTTTTATAAATCTAATTTAGAACGGGCAGCCCTGGGAGGTATATCTTTGCATATTTACCGCATATGACGAAAACTGGAGCAGCTAGGCTAGTAGGTATGAATCTCCTATATCAAGATCCGATAAGAGCTTGGCATCAAGCACACCGATTCCTGGGGAAGAGCTGCCACAGCTCCACCTTTCTTACCCTTAGTGGTAACCCGGATTTTCCGGCAGGATTTGATACGAAACCCTTCGTGCATTGGGAGAAGTTGGGTCTGAGAACTATTAGTTCTCTACTGGAGCCGTTGACTTGCACTGTGAAGTCGTTCTCCGTGTTACAAAGGAGCCTCCCAAGAACCCACTTCTACGCTTACTTGCAGGTTTATCACTATTTGGGTGCTCTGATTAGAGGTAACCCAGATTTTTGGGAGGGATCCTCCTTTCGAATCACCCAATCTCTCTTCAAGATGGGCAGATTCTCACTATCAGAAATCTATCAAACCTTCTCGCAGAAAAGACTGTTACAATTACAACCGACCATCCTGCTAGGCTGGGAAAAGGAGGGAGTCTTGGGCACTACGTGGGAAGAGACTCGGAAGGGACTAGAAAAGGTTAGAAAAGTCACTCTTTCCGCAAACCTAAGGGAAACTCACATCAAATTTTTACATAAAGCCTACCTAACCCCTAATAGATTGGCTAAATGGGTCCCTAATTGGCCCAACAAATGCTATAAATGCTCTGCAGAGTCCCCGGGCCTGTTGCACTGTGTATGGGAATGCCAGATGATAAGGCAGTTTTGGCATCAACTACAATATTGGATTAACAAAAAAATGAAAATATTTATCTCCATTAGACCCACTGATGTTTTGTTTTTGAATTGGGGCACGCGGTACAGACAATGTGACTCAGAACTAACTTTGGTTATTTTGCTAGCCAGGAAAAGTATATTAAACCATTGGACTAAAACAACGAGACCTACTATAGCATACTTTTGCAATATGCTGAAGACGCAGCTTTTTGTAGAGCAGGTTGACATTAGAGTAGATGTCTGTAACAGGCTTAACTTATTTTTGAAAATATGGCGTAGATTAATCTTGACCTTTGAGTTACAGATTCAAAGACAGGTCCTTTTACCGTTCTGACATACCGACATATTTCTAGAAGAGACTTTGCGAGGTGAATGGGCCCATATACTACTCTTAAACGAGACTCGGGGACACTGAGGCGCTAGTGAGACAGAGGGGAGAGGACAGAGATGATTTGCCGCCTTTGCTCCTTCCCCCCCTTTTTTTTTCTCCTCACGCTATCCAAGTAGATAGGGGCTAGATGGGGTCCTAGTTTGGGGACTTGATCCTCTAGGTTAGGTTTGTGTTTAAATTGTTATGGGGATGGGTAGGGGTTTAGTAGAGAAAACTGTTAAACGAGAGAGTTGACTACATGTGAAGATATGAATGTTATATGCACTTAAGAGAAGAAAAGTATTGCATTTATGTTGAAAATCTGCTATGTAATGGTATCTTTGACTCCTTGTATGTCGTGACCAATGAGGTATCTGTAAAGATCAATTTATTACTGTATCTTTGGTTGTAATTATCATGGCAATGTTTGGTCGTGATGATGGATGTATTAACATGTTTACTCTCAATAAAAAGATTTATTAAAAAAAAAATGGGTGTCCTATAAAACGTTATCTCTATTCTGTCGCCCCCCCTTAAATAATTGCACATCCAAAAACTCCATCTATTATTTACTCAATGTTGCTACCAGCCTAATTAGGCTAACAGGTGATTATGTGTTCTATATCCAAAATATTACATAAATTATACCAATAATTTATAGAGTCTTCTTATTACAGGCAGATCTTTAAGAAAAGGAACCTGTATTGCCATCTACATTTTATTACCAAACATGTGAAAATGTGAAATGAAATACAACATATAACTATCTTCTTGTATGACTTTGCAAAATATCTTGAAGCATTTCTATATAACACTTACTCAATCATAGTCATACAAAATGACTCTTAGGGGACACAACTTGCTCATTTTATTATCATTAGCTGGTAGCTGATACACTGACAATAGCCAGCCAAGGGATCAATTTATCAAGTAGGCTCTATTAAAAGCTTGCAATGTGTGTCTGCTAAACTATGCCATCCGTTAACATCAAAATGATAAACTTTTTATTGGCTTATTTAATCACGTGCCACGTAATCTATATAAAACAAGAAAAGTTAAGAAGCAAATAAGATATAATAGAAAATGTGCAAACTATTATAATACAAATGTATTAGCATTATATAATTTAACAATGAACCAGATAATATGGTGATGCTCATCATAACGTCAATTTATTATAAATAACAGGTTTGAAAAATTCCATTCATTCAAATTCAGTAACACATATAAGCACTTTTCTAGACATGAACATGGAAGATTAAAGGGCAGATTAAAAGTGTAGTGCTAAATATCGCTTTTGTGAGTAATACCAGCTCATGCTAATGTGCGCTAGTATTACAAGTTTACAGCAATGCAAACGCGAGCAAAACAGAACCAAAGCACAGCGAAGGGGGTAAGTCACACAGCGATGGCAGGAAATTGTAAATATATATGTATATAAGCATGTACTTATGTATTTACTGGGAACACACAGTTCCCATAGACCGCAATGTAAAGGCACTTTTCAGTGCCGTTTTTTTTTTTCTAACACCCCACACCTGCCAACTTTACCCCCAAAAACTGCCTGGTGCAGTTATTTTATAAAGCTATAGCGAATCATGTCTGCCCTGCATCTCTAAATGCAGACAGCATACGCTTCATTGCACAAGCATTTCACAAGAAATGCTTGTGCAATGCTGCAGGGTGTCAATCATCCCAATCGTATCTGATCGAATGATTGCAGTCCGCCACCTAAGAGGTGGCGGACAAGTTAAGAAGCAGCAGTCATATGACCGCTGCTTCTTAACTTATGTTTCCGGCGAGCCGGGAACATCGGTTGGAGAAAGCAGCATTCACTGCTTATTAAATCTCCCCTATGTGTTTTTCCTCTATATGCAGAATCCTTCATTGCAAGATAAACAGCTATCAAACTAAAATTTGCCTTTATAAGATTGAGCTCTAAGTTATCTGACCCATTATTTTAACGGTATTCAAGCCAAAAACCATTATATACAATAAAGCTTATGCTATCTGACCTAAAAAAATATTTAGGATTTTTAAGTATGAGCTTATTTACATCTTTGTTCTGTGCTCCCACCATAAACATATATGTAATGAAGAAATAGTTGTTAAAATAAATAAATACGGGTGGTGCCACATGTTTGAGGGTGAAGATACGTAAAGAGGGGCAGCTAGAGTTGTCTGTAGATGTGTCCAGAGGTCAGTGGAAATGTCAGGCCAGGCTCTGTCAGTCCCTTAAAAGCAACCCGTGACAATTCCGCAGGATATAGGACAGTTGTGAGGTATAATAGATGGTTGATGAAAATATCAGTTAGGAGTAATAATGGCATTTCTGGTAAACAAATTAGTAAATCAGAATTTTTGGTAGTGTCAGGAAAAAAGTAAAATTAGGTTGATCTTTCTGGGAAAATTAGGAATATAAGAGGCAATGCAAGTATTTTTTATGATATTATATATATATATACTGTGTATTTATATATATATATATATACACATACATACACAGGTGAAACTTGAAAAATTAGAATATCGTGCAAAAGTTAATTTATTTCACTAATGCAACTTAAAAGGTGAAACTAATATATGAGATAGACTCATT
>CAJPDP010876844.1:0-13535 GCA_905336975.1 Bombina variegata variegata
ATACTATGTACTTTATTTACTTGCAAAGTTATACTGCAGAGCCTCGCCATTAACCATTTCTTTTAAGTTTCTGAATTGTACAGCTCTAACTCACCCCACTCAATTCCTTCTATGGCTGCATCTACATCCACATTTGATTTGGTAGAATGCAAGACTTTAACAGTCATTATCTGCTGGAGCATGCCTAGAAGCAAATAAGCTGCTGTGAACTCAGTAGAAATACAATGCCTGTGTTTCTAAAGCTAAACATTGATAAGGGGGATGGATCAGAATACTCCAGACAGCATGGCTATGTAATTAATTTAGCTTATTTTTGAAAATGATTTTAAAAAATAAGCAAAATTAATTTTTAAACATTTTTTTTATGCAAACTATTTTTACTTAATTAGCCCTTTTAGGATATGAACATATCTCAACATGTTTTATGGCACTTTAAATATAAATTTGTTGTATGAAAATTTCTTAAAACAGAACAGACCACTTTTAGGTTTTCAAGTACAGTTTGCATCACTTGTTCACCACATAATCAGATGGCTAAATATACTGACCTGCAACATGGCTCTTTTGCGATTTCCACTGTTTTTTCTTTATTACTGACAGATTTTGGTCATTGTTTTATTTTCTTCTGTATTAGTCTTGCAAAGTTAAAATAAGATCAGTATTTTTAAATGCTTTTCTATGATTTATTTATTTTAAAATGCTTTTTATTTCGGTGCTTAGTAAGAAATACAATACAGAAAAAACATCATATACATTCTATCTCCGTAGTGGAGAGTTACAGTTTGAGTGTTACAATGCCATTCGCAAGATTATCTGCAGACAAAAATGCTGCATGCCTTTATGAGTCTTATTTAGACTAGATGCAGGTCGTCCTGTGGACAGTCCATCAAAGTCCAATGTCACGATCAAACATTCAGTGGACACGCAGGCCCAAGATACAGTAACATTGAATTCTCCCCTGCTAGAGAACGACGCCCTTCCCGTTGCAATATATATATG
This sequence comes from Bombina variegata variegata, assembly GCA_905336975.1. Lineage (NCBI taxonomy): Eukaryota > Metazoa > Chordata > Amphibia > Anura > Bombinatoridae > Bombina > Bombina variegata. The sequence goes on from CAJPDP010876844.1 coordinate 1,000, forward strand.
AATATTTTACCAAGACTTTTCAATGTTATAAGAAAAATAAACAAGCAAACAATTCCAACTTTTTTAAAAAAAAAACAAAACAAAGAAAAAAGTGGTCATTTGATTTAACTATTATCTATGCATCATTCAGCTGGTGTAATGTAATTATCGTAGCTCACGAGCAGCGAGAATTAATCCGAGGAGAAAACACAACGTTCCCATAGTCAATCTAGTTCAAGTCTGAAAATCAACTTATGGAGAGTTGTACATAATCCAATAAAACCATGTCCTATGGAATTGGTCGGTGTCTCCCTGAATCCAAGCTACTCTCTCCGACATATTATATGTATCTTTAATCTTATCTAAGACTTCCTGCCAGGCAGGCGGGCCCACTCTCCAGTGCCTTTCTATGCATATTCTGGTAACTGTGGTTAAGATCTTAATGAATTTGTTAATTGCGGTATTGAATTGGTGAAGTTTTTGAATCATAAGTGCCTGGGCAATGGTGAGAGTCACAGCTTCATCAAGTAACCTTACTAAGTAGCTTATTTAATTGGTTTGAGGTGTCCCTTATCCTCCCACATGTGGTTATATGAACCCTGTTCTCCACATCCTCTATAACAGAGTTTGGATTTAGTGAAAGAGAAGTGTGATGTTCTCACAGGCGTCAAGTAACACCTAAACAATGTTTTTATAGCGTTTTCTCTAAGGTCTGCACTTATCAAGCCTCTACTGGAATCAAATAATATTTGGTCCCATTCATTTTTGGAGAGAGAGAACCCTACATCCTCCTCCCATTTTATGATTATAGAATTTATGATTTATTTAAAAGGAAACTAAGCGTCAAAAATGTCTGCAACTTTCAGTATTGCCATAGATACATAATTTTATAATAATTTATTTGTATAGCGTTGCAAACTTCCGTAGCACTGGAGAGACATAGACAGGGATATGTAATGAAAAAGATTTGTGATACGATACAAATACATAAGTTTAAACAAAATTAGTACAGAAGGACGAAGGCCCTGCTCCTGCATTAGATTATGTGGCCTTAGGAAGAAAGTGAAGTAAGAATGTGTGACATCATTTTTGTGGCCCCAGAAAAAAGTGGAACTAAAACGTGTACTTTGGGGACTTTTGAAGTATAAATGTGGTGGCCACAACTCAATACAGAGGGTACCCTACAACCTTACTTGGAACTGTGCCTGTGGATATTTTTAGGAAATATTATTAGTGAGTGTAATAGCTATAAATATATATACACAGCCCTTCATTTGTCAAAAATATAGATCAATGTGTTAGGAAGATGGTCATTGCTCGTACAGCGTGGCTACAAGAATATTTAAAATAATAAATAAAATGGGGTTTGCTAGAAAACAGGATAAACATGTACCTAAGGGGGTGAAAAAATATTCTTTATAAACCTGGGTTAAAGAAAGAAAATGTAGAAACGTAATAAGTGACTACACACAAGACAGGGATTTCAGCACTACAAATTTATTTATCTATGGCTCAATTAGCCTTGCCAAAGTAAATATTTGGTTTTATTCACAGTGCAATCTTGATCATGCATATAAGATACAGGCTGGATGTCTGCTAACAATATAGCCATACAAGTGAACCAAACAAAAAAGTACTCAGAAGCGTTATTGCCTTTAAGCCCTAAACATCAAGCATAAAATGTGTGAGCAATTGCTAATATGTCCTATTACCTTGACTAAACAACAGCTCCACTAGAGGATGGCTATGCATATTTGCACAAATCGGCCATCAAAGTGATCCATGAGGATCTATGTTTGCAAAAAAACACTACTCCTATATAGAGGAGTGGCCACAAGCAATTAATTTTGCAAAGATATCAGGTAAAACAATAAACATATATGTATGCAAACACATAGGTAAAGCACTGCTCAATATTGGTAAAGTGGACTAAGGGGTACTGCACAACACCTATTTCAGAGGACACCACTATATTGAAATAGTTATAAGTGCCATGAAATTCTAAATATGTAGTAGGATCTATGTGCAATCCCCAATAGCGAGTCCCAATGTTAGCAAATCATACACAGTGTGGCAATAAAAACAGATTGTGCAAACAACAGAAGTTTCTCATGGCATATACAAAGTATACGATATTGCTAGAGTTGAATAAAAGTTCTGTATATATAAGGATATCAGATGTAACAACAATGTCCGTTATGGAGCAATTGAAGTGTAAACACTTTAGGTCTTCCAAAGACGATATTACCATAGGACAGTTACCGTCCGAATATATGAGCTGTAGGCAGAGTTAATATGCCATAAACCAGAGTTTCAAAGGACTATTTCCATCCCACCGTAAAGAACAACTCACAACTCCAGTGGAGACATCATTTTAAGCACATGCAGTGATGGAGTGTAGCGTGAAGATTAACATTACGCCAAATTGAAATCCTCCTTGGCTGTTGCAACACTGTAACGGTCCGTTGTGTCTAGGGCAGAGCAACCCGCTCTGTGTGCGTCACTGCCGACGTGCGTTTCGCACCCCATGTGACCACAACGTCATTGGGGTTTCCTCAGGGCAAACGGATAGTAGATTGAAGATGCATCTGATTATTTACCGGTCTTGACTCACAATGATTGGTTGACCATTTTAAACTGATGGCCAATTATCAAGTCTGCCTTAATACAAGCCTCTCTTAAGGAAAAAGTGAAAAATTAGCTTGACAAAAAACAGTGTAATTTTTTTTTACAAAAGTGCTAAATACACTTCATCCAACTTAAAATACGTATATATTATATTACAATTTTCAAAAGGAAAAAAGAAAAGAAAAAGTGTTTTTTTATAGAATAAACACATAATAAATTAAAATAATACTTTGAATGGTTCAAACACTTTGCTATGAAACACAAAGGATGGCTTAAATAATGGTTTAATATATAATAAAGAACAAAAGATACAACTTTCTGGTTCGATGCTTAGTAGAAACCCACTTGCGAGCTAGAGGAGTACAACCTTTACATAGTTAAAGGAAGGCCGCAAACTCGATTTTCTCATTAAGGCCTTTAGGGGCTACTGTCTGTAATTTATACATCCATGCTGTCTCCTTTTTCAAGAGGATATTGTCAATATCCCCTCCTCTACCAAAAAGTGAGCATGCCTCAATTCCTGTCACTTTAAGGTCCAGAGGTGAAGAGTTATGGTGTGTTAAAAAGTGTAAAGCCACACCACTTTTTATCTCTCCATCTTTTGTGGCTTTTATATCGTCCCTATGTTCAGTCACCCTGTCTTTTAGCATACGTCTAATTTTGCCTACATAGAAGACTGGACAACTACAAGATAATAAGTAAATAACATTCTCAGTTTTGCAGTTAATAAAGTGCTTGATTGGTAAAGACTCAAAACCTGTCGAGAAAGTCTTTGTGCGAACAACAAATTTACAGAGGACACAATGTCCACATTGGAAGCAACCTTTAACCTTTCTATGCTCTCCCAACCATCTTTTGTATTGGGACTTTTTACAAAAAAGTTCTTAACCAGTTTATCTTTTAGGTTCGGAGCCCTCCTGGCGACTAATGAGGGGTTTTCCCCCACTAGATTTACAATTCCTTCATCAGCTTTTAAAAATTGCCATTCATCTTTCAGGATTCCACGAATCCTTTCCCAGTGACAAATTAAACTCAGTCACAAAACGTATCTTCTGGTCACTCAATTTGACTTTGTTCTTATAGAGTAAATCATCTCTATTCTCTCTCCTTGCTCTATTCATGGCATAATTTAAATTCCTTTTAGAGTATCCTCTATTTTCAAATCTGCTATACATTTCTTTAGCATGCATATTAAACTTTCCTAAGCGCAAACAATTTATCCTTAAACGGAGAAATTGTCCAACTGGAATTCCATGTATCAAGGACTTTGGGTGATGACTAGAGGCTTCCAAGATATTGTTAGTGGCCGTATCTTTCCGATAGATTTCGGTTGCTAGGGAGATCCCTTCTTTTTTAATTTTGACATCCAGGAATGTGAGTTCATTCTCATTGAAGTCAAAAGTTAAAAAGATATTAAATTAATTTACATTCAGCACTCTAACGAATTCTTTCAAGGATTCCTCAGTTCCTCTCCATAGGAGAAAAACGTCATCCACATAGCGTAACCAAATCAAAACATGATCCTCTATCCATTCTTGGAGATCCCCAAAAACCACTGTACTCTCCCATAGACCTAGATGGAGGCAGGCATATGATGGAGCGCAAGTTGCCCCCATCGCTGTTCCTCTGATCTGTTTGTAGTATTTTTGGTCAAATAAGAAAACATTGTTAGTTAAAACAAAATTTAACAAGTTTAAAACAAACTCTGTATGTTTTCTATATTTGGGGCCTCTACATTCCAAAAAATGTCTTGCAGCTTTTAAACCCACCTCATGGGGTATAGAAGAATACAATCCTTCTACATCCAGGGACACAAGTAAAATATCTTGTTCTATCTCTAAGCCATCAAGTTTTTTCAAAAGATCACTAGTATCTTTCACATACGAGGTTAAGGTAGTAAGAAAAGGCTTAAGAAATCTATCCACATAGTTCCCCAGATTCTACGTGATACTCCCAATACCTGAAATTATAGGGCGTCCTGGTGGATCTCTCAAATTTTTATGTAATGTTGGGATACAATAAAAAACTGGGACTCTGGGGAACTTTGTGTACAGATAGTTATACTCCTTTTTTATCAATGATTCCATCTTTTCTTGCATCATTAAGCAGGTGTAACAATTCTGCTTGTATAGAGGAGATGGGATTATTTGGTAACAGGAGATATTGATCCTTATTTCTCAACTGTCATCTGACCTCATTGACATAGTTGACTTCATCCATAATTACCAAATTACCCCCCTTGTCCGCCTGCTTAATAATGATCCCTGATTTGTTCATTAGGTCTAGTAGGGCTTTTCTTTCTACGTATTTTAGATTATCCTGAGTAATTTCATCAAAGGAAATTTTATATATGTATATGGATGAAGTCAACTACGTCAATGAGGTCAGACGACAGTTGAGAAATAAGGATCAATATCTCCTGTTACCAAATAATCCCATCTCCTCTATACAAACAGAATTGTTACACCTGCTTAATGATGCAAGAAAAGATGGAATCATTGATAAAAAGGAGCATAACTATCTGTACACAAAGTTCCCCAGAGTCCCAGTTTTTTATTGTATCCCAAAATTACATAAAAATTTGAGAGATCCACCAGGACGCCCTATAATTTCAGGTATTGGGAGTATCACGTAGAATCTGGGGAACTATGTGGATAGATTTCTTAAGCCTTTTCTTACTACCTTAACCTTGTATGTGAAAGATACTAGTTATCTTTTGAAAAAACTTGATGGCTTAGAGGTAGAACAAGATATTTTACTTGTGTCCCTGGATGTAGAAGGATTGTATTCTTCTATACCCCATGAGGTGGGTTTCAAAGCTGCAAGACATTTTTTGGAAAGTAGAGGCCCCAAATAAAGAAAACATACAGAGTTTGTTATAAACTTGTTAAACTTTGTTTTAACTAACAATGTTTTCTTATTTGACCAAAAATACTACAAACAGATCAGAGGAACAGCGATGGGGGCAACTTGCGCTCCATCATATGCCTACCTCCATCTAGGTCTATGGGAGAGTACAGTGGTTTTTGGGGATCTCCAAGAATGGATAGAGGATCATGTTTTGATTTGGTTACGCTATGTGGATGCCGTTTTTCTCCTATGGAGAGGAACTGAGGAATCCTTGAAAGAATTCGTTAGAGTGCTGAATGTAAATGAGTTTAATATCTTTTTAACTTTTGACTTCAATGAGAATGAACTCACATTCCTGGATGTCAAAATTAAAAAGGAAGGGATCTCCCTAGCAACTGAAATCTATCGGAAAGTTACGGCCACTAACAATATCTTGGAAGCCTCTAGTCATCACCCAAAGTCCTTGATACGTGGAATTCCAGTTGGACAATTTATCCGTTTAAGGATAAATTGCTCCAGCTTAGGAAAGTTTAATATGCATGCTAAAGAAATGTATAGCAGATTTGAAAATAGAGGATACTCTAAAAGGAATTTAAATTATGCCATGAATAGAGCAAGGAGAGAGAATAGAGATGATTTATTCTATAAGAACAAAGTCAAATTGAGTGACCAGAAGATACGTTTTGTGACTGAGTTTAATTGTCACTGGGAAAGGATTCGTGGAATCCTGAAAGATAAATGGCAATTTTTAAAAGCTGATGAAGGAATTGTAAATCTAGTGGGGGAAAACCCCTCATTAGTCGCCAGGAGGGCTCCGAACCTAAAAGATAAACTGGTTAAGAGCTTTTTTGTAAAAAGTCCCAATACAAAAGATTGGTTGGGAGAGCACAGAAAGGTTAAAGGTTGCTTCCAATGTGGATATTGTGTCCTCTGTAAATTTGTTGTTCGCACAAAGACTTTCTCGACAGGTTTTGAGTCTTTTCCAATCAAGCAGTTTATTAACTGCAAAACTGAGAATGTTATTTACTTATTATCTTGTAGTTGTCCGGTCTTCTATGTAGGCAAAACTAGACGTATGCTAAAAGACAGGGTGACTGAGCATAGGGACGATATAAAAGCGACAAAAGATGGAGAGATAAAAAGTGGTGTGGCTTTACACTTTTTAACACACCATAACTCTTCACCTCTGGACCTTAAAGTGACAGGAATTGAGGCATGCTCACTTTTTGGTAGAGGAAGGGATATTGACAATATCCTCTTGAAAAAGGAGACAGCATGGATGTATAAATTACAGACAGTAGCCCCTAAAGGCCTTAATGAGAAATTCGAGTTTGCGGCCTTCCTTTAACTATGTAAAGGTTGTACTCCTCTAGCTCGCAAATGGGTTTCTACTAAGCATCGAACCAGAAAGTTGTATCTTTTGTTCTTTATTATATATTAAACCGTTATTTAAGCCATCCTTTGTGTTTCATAGCAAAGTGTTTGAACCATTCAAAGTATTATTTTAATTTATTATGTGTTTATTCTATAAAAACACTTTTTCTTTTCTTTTTTCCTTTTGAAAATTGTAATATAATATATACGTATTTTAAGTTAGATGAAGTGTATTTAGCACTTTTGTAGAAAAATGGCACTGTTTTTTGTCAAGCTAATTTTTTACTTTTTCCTTAAGAGAGGCTTGTATTAAGGCAGACTTGATAATTGGCCATCAGTTTAAAATGGTCAACCAATCATTGTGAGTCAAGACCGGTAAATAATCAGATGCATCTTCAATCTACTATCTGTTTGCCCTGAGGAAACCCCAATGACGTTGTGGTCACGTGGGGGGTGAAACGCGCGTCGGCAGTGACGTACACAGAGCGGGTTGCTCTGGCCTAGACACAACGGACCGTTACAGTGTTGCAACAGCCAAGGAGGATTTCAATTTGGCGTAATGTTAATCTTCACGCTACACTCCATCGCTGCATGTGCTTAAAATTATGTCTCCACTGGAGTTGTGAGTTGTTCTTTACGGTGGGACGGAAATAGTCCTTTGAAACTCTGGTTAATGGCATATTAACTCTGCCTACAGCTCATATATTCGGACGGTAACTGTCCTATGGTAATATCGTCTTTGGAAGACCTAAAGTGTTTACACTTCAATTGCTCCATAACTGACATTGCTGTTACATCTGATATCCTTATATATACAGGACTTTTATCAACTCTATCAATATCGTATACTTTGTATATGCCATGAGAAACTTCTGCTGTTTGCACAATCTGTTTTTATTGCCACACTGTGTATGATTTGGTAACACTGGGACTCTCTCTTGGGGATTGCACATAGATCCTACTACATATTTAGAATTTCATGGCACTAATAACTATTCCAATATAGTGGTGTCCTCTGAAATAGATGTTGTGCAGTACCCCTTAGTCCACTTTACCAATATTGAGCAGTGCTTTACCTATGTGTTTGCATACATATATATGTATTGTTTTACCTGATATCTTTGCAAAATGAGAATTGCTTGTGGCCACTCCTCTATATAGGAGTAGTGTTTTTTTGCAAACATAGATCCTCATGGATCACTATGATGGCCGATTTGTGCAAATATGCATAGCCATCCTCTAGTGGAGCTGTTGTTCGGTCAAGGTAATAGGACATATTAGCAATTGCTCACACATTTTATGCTTGATGTTTAGGGCTTAAAGGCAATAACGCTTCTGAGTACTTTTTTGTTTGGTTCACTTGTATGGCTATATTGTTAGCAGACATCCAGCCTGTATCTTATATGCATGATCAAGATTGCACTGTGAATAAAACCAAATATTAACTTTGGCAAGGCTAATTGAGCCATAGATAAATAAATTTGAAGTGCTGAAATCCCTGTCTTGTGTGTAGTCACTTATTACGTTTCTACATTTTCTTTCTTCAACCCAGGTTTATATATAAATTTAAGGGTCTGCGCTTCATCCCTTCATATAAGGTTTTTTCCTAAGTCTAATTTTGTTACTTAGGTTAACATGTAACTAACTTTATTTCTAGCCTTGACTCCCCTTTCATGTTTATATAATAAAAAATATTCTTTGTTAGCATTTTTTTCAATAATGCATATAGGATATAAGGCAAAATGCATCATGATTGCAGGCAGACAGGTTCTCAAATAGAGAACCTGGCTGAACGTCTGTAATTACCACTTGCGACGCTGCATACTGTGGCAAATTTTAACATTGCAGAAGAGATCTTCTTGTGCAATGCCAACACCACGCAACATACTGCACAAGAGCAGGGCATGTCAATCACCGGAACGAATGAGTGTCAGGATGAATGCTCTTGCCATTTCTGAGGTGGCAGAGACGCAAAAGAAGCACTTTCTGTTTCTAAGATTTGTGGCTTGCAAGCCTGCTCCACAAAGCCTGAAAAGCTGCAACTAAATAAATGTGCCCTCTAGTATGTTTTTTACCATACTAAATACACCACAAATGCTTTGAATGTATAGTGTCCCTTTGACAAAAAGTATCTTTTCCATAAGATGAAAACCAACTTCTATCTGTACATGATGCTTGCCATGAGGGATGCCACCAGGTGTGTTCTTCCTATATCAATTTTTCACACAACAATATTTATATACAAAACCTATAAATTAACACAGATTATGTAAAGATGACTTGCCTTCCAACAAACTCTTCTGAAAAGGAAGAAAAAAAAATATATTGGCTCCTTTTCGGGCCTATTTTTAATTTGTTCCACTTTTAATTTATGCCATATAGATAACTACACAAAGCTCTTTTTAATTTAATCATCCTGCAATTCTTTAGGAGCTAAGACACATAAGAAGCCAGTATTTCCAAAACAAATGTACTATTTGGAAAAAAAAAGTAAGTGGTAATTCCTTTCCATTCAAATATCGCTTCTTTGATAAAGGAGTAACATCATCTTCTTAAATTGCTTTCCTTTTTATTTTACAAGACTGGAGATGCAATCATGCCTAATTCCTGAATCTGAAAGAAAAGAAAAAAAAACTTATGTTATCAATAGAACATTACCATTCTTGCAAAATAAAACAGCTGGTTCTTTGACTTCTTATTAAAAGAAGGACATAGTGTACAGTACTTCAATAATATTGCTTGTGAAAAGGTACCAGAGTTCAAATTATTTACTGCAAGTCTGTCCCAATGCTTACTGGGAGATAATCAATTTTACTTTTCCTGTAAAAGAACTTACAGTGTGAAAATGATGCTCTTCATTTGAGAAAGTTTAACACATCTGACATATAACTCCCACATTGTATCTGCAATTTTTATGTTAACAATGAATTGCACCAAAGGAAACAACCTATAAGTCCCACATTCTATCTGCAATTGTTATGTTAATAGATTGGACAAAAGGAAATGCTTAGGCTATATTATATTTTGTCTTCAAGAACAACTATGACCTATATTATGAGTGAAGCACAATATTGCGCTTACGCATGCAAAATATGTGCGCTCCACTCGTAATAACAGCCCACGCAAATGTGCGCTGGCATTAAGCATGTAAGCTTTGTGCTCACAAGAGCGTGTTTCCATAGGCTCTAATGGGAGTCTCGTTTTGATGCCGATAGGCACAGCACAGAACCTAGCGCAGCAAAGGGGGTAAGTTGCGTAGCGTTGGGCAGCAAAGTTCAAATATAGATGTATATGAATATATATTTATGTGTTTATATGAGTATATACAGATATTATGGTGATGGTGTATCTCCCAGCGCTTAGCGTGAATTAATTCCTATTGGCTCCTTGAAGCTAAGGGTCCCTAGCTGGCCCTGAAAAATATAAAAAAAAAAATACAAACCCAGATAAAAATGCAATAAAAAATGAAATACAGTAGTCTTATGTTAACTGTGCAAAGTACTGTATACACATCAAGTAAAAGACAATTGTTAGGGTAATAACAGTTGTTAGGTCATTATGTGGTTGACCTGTTATAACCTAAAAAACACCTTGAGGGTGAATGATATGTTTGATGTCTATGGTTATCCAAACTGGAAAGTGAGGGCGCAATAGGCCTAATCCTGAATAATGGTGGTTTTCCAAAATGGAGAAAAAAGGTGGTGGATAAAAAATGGAAAAAAGACAAATTGTGGTGGGCAAAAAAGTGAAAAAAAAAAAGAAAAAAATGTTAATTGTATATGTATGTATGTATGTATGTATATATATATATATATATATATATATATATATATATAATGTTAAAAAAAAAAAGAGAAAAAATATATGCTGAAAAGTATGAAAAATAAACTGAATTTGTGATAAATGTGCGCTTTAATTAAGGTGATAATCCTGAATCGGGTAGTAGTGTCCTAGGTTAATCCTCAGTCTGGAGTTATCCAAAAAATCCCTTAATGAGTATATGCTGTGTGCCTGTGAACAAAATTTTTTTTTTTATATTTTGTAATTTTTAAGTTCTTGTATTTTGAATTTTCTTGTTTATAGCATGGATCCATGTATATGATTTTGTCTGCATTAAATAGATATGTTTTAATATGAAATAAAACATGTAATTATGAAAGAAAAAGCCTATGCGTTTCAGCATATAGCCGTAGTCATGGCTTAGAGTACATGTGAACACAGCCAATTTAAAAAGAGTTGAAACAACTTTCATTGTTGCACTAGAACATGTCATCTCTAGACCATTTCATTATCTAAAAGGGACATGTATATACATAACAATTTAACCCCACATGGATTTACACAATATTGAACACATACTTTGTAACCAATTGCTAGAATATAAATATACTGTATCAATCTTGCTTGGATACGGTCTCAAGACTTGTCTTGTTATTACTCTGAACACTAGAACTAAATTATTTTAACTTTATTTTAATTGTTAATTTATTATTCTATATGTGTTCACCATTTCCAATAATTAGATCATATTCGGTATTGAGGCCCAATGGAACCCTTGTGCGTAGCTCAGAGATCCACTACATCTCACGTTAAAAATGTTGCCCCCATCACCTCCCCTTTTATTCCTCATCACTTGTTCAATTGCTTTCCATCTAAAAGATAGCCCCACTACAGCCCTGTTTCTGTGCAAAATACTGCACAAGTGGTGTAGTATAGGTGCCAATAGTAATGGACGACAACATTTTTTTTAAACAAAATAACAATTAATAAACAACAATTAAAATAAGTTAGTTCTAGTGTTCAGAGTAGTAACAAGACAGGTCTTGAGACAGTATCAAAGTAAGATTAATATAGTATATTTATTGTGTAAATTCATGTGGGGTTAAATTGTTTATATATATATATATATATACATATACACTGTATATATAAAAATGTCCCTTTAAATAATGAAATGGTCTAGTGATGTCATGTTCTAGTGCCCCAATTTAAGTTGTTTTAACTCTTTTTAAACTGGCTCTACTGTACTGTACTGTACTCTAAGTCATGACTACGGCTATAAGCACTGCAGAATCTGTTGGCGCTCCACAAATAACAGATAATAATAATAATAAATACTTAGGCTTTTCTTTCATATGACACATTAAGAAGTTTTGTCCTCCGATTTCAGGCGGTCTTCAAAATATATAAGTATATAAGCATATACATATATATTAACAGTTTTAAACACAGTCCCCATAAACCACAATGTAAAGGCACTTTTCAGTTTTTTTTTTCTAACACCCCCATTCGCTCACTGGAAAGGATGCTCATATTTTTTATTTTAAAAATGAACTGTCAACTTTATTTTGGTAAACTTTTTTTTTCATTAAAGGGATAGTAAACACCAAATATTTTATTGTATAAAAAGATAGATAATCCCTTTATTTACCATTCCCCAGGTTTGCATAACTAACACTGTTATAGAAATATAACAGTTGCAGTCATATACCGCCCCCCTGGCTCCGCAACTCTATTTCTAGATCACTTTGCCGCCTGGCTATCTTACTTCCTTTTCTTCAGATACCCCTACCCTCATTCTTGGTGACTTCAACATCCCTCTTGACAATCCCACTGCCTCCTCTGCAAAACAACTTCTGCAACTCACTTCCTCTTTTGGTTTGTCACAATGGACTGATTCTCCCACTCACAAAGATGGTCACTCC